>JAQGBZ010000689.1:0-18996 GCA_034687125.1 Neelides folsomi
ATAATTGCGATTTAAAAATAATGTTTTGTTCAACTAAATTATGACATATTGATTTGAATTTTAGTAGCCTTTGAATTATTTGATTGGATTTAGGTTTGTTTAAATATTTGTAGTATAAGAAAAGACTAACGATAGTTAAGACTAAAAAATTTTAAAATAATTTTTTGGTTTTTATATAAATTAAAATCCGAATTTGTATTTGTAATAGACTTTGTTTTAATTCTAATTATTAAATTTTTTAATTTTGATTCATTATCCAGAACAATATAAAACTCATTTTATATCTACTTATTTAAAAATCATAAGACAAGGATATATATTACATATACGCACATAAAAATATAATGTTATACATTCATTATTGATTAAAATGTTACTCATATAAAGAATCCATCAATGCTTCGTTTATTTGTAATTTATATAAAATTCTCTTTTGTAATTTCATTTCAGATAAGTCCCGTGGTTAAACTACATTTACCAAATGTTACTAATTGTCATATTATATTATTAATAAAATGGATTTCAACTTTTGATTTAACTGATGACATAAGTTCTCTTCTTCATTTAAATCTATAAATTATAATTATGTTAATCTAAATCAAGTTCCAAAGCCTGCGTACGCATTGGTTCAAAGACACGAGAGTACCTGTATGCATGTACATATATGCTATACCCAATTCAGCGAGCAGAAAATGGTGAGGTTGGGTGAGGTTAAAAGTTCCACCAAAATATTTAAATTGGTAACATAACAATGAAAAAATTTTGGCAAAACTTTAATCTCACCATTTTCTTCTAAATAAATAGTTCAATTGGGTATAAACTATTTTAATTAAATATAATTTTACATTTTATTAAATTATGAAATAGAATTAAATGGAAATTTCATTCTAGTGATAGTTATGAAATGATATGATATATGAAAAGTTTATGTTCTTCTTAATTTGTATGAATGGAATAGTTTAATAAATTGAACCTTTTTTCATTAATTGAACGATTAAACTCGTTTTATTCGGCACCCAAAAACTGAAAAATAATTTCCGTTTTGTCACAGATGAGTTGCTTTGATAAAGTATTTATTACTTAAAGCAAAAGCAATGCTTTTCCAAGATTTTAAAATTTAACAAACAACTAAATACCGTTAATGTACATTATAGTATGCATGATTTCCACTTCAGGATTTTCTTATTTGTAAACTACCCATATTGGTTCACTTTTAAGTTAACTATAAAATCAGTATAATATATGTAATATAAAGTTGCTGGTATATAAATAGCTCTTACAATTAGCACCCAAATACTAATTAGGTAATCCAATATAGCAATAAACTTTTAATTTCAATTAAACTGACCAAATCTTTATCACTATAATTTTTACTCTATTTCATTAAGTTAATAATATAATTTTTCTATAAATATTTTTACAATCTATTAAAAATAGTTAAAAATGCTCAAAGGCTCAAACTCTTTCGGTTCAATATTTCTTTCTTTTTTCATAAAAATTTAATTATGTTTTTGACATAGTGTAGCATGAAATTTAAGTTATTATTGATAATCTCATCCGTCGTTAGTTTACATTTAATTTCATTATTTATTATATTCACTATAAATTAATTAATCCAATTAAAACAGAGACCTTCGATTGATGTCAGCTCACATTTTGCAATATATTCTTACATTAGTTTTACAAATTAAACCTATGTGACACAAATGACATTTTACTATTGCATATAATGTTAAATGACTTTTAGATATTGTTAAGCATTTAATTATTATCACATTACAAGTAATTTTTTATGTTAAATGAATATTAATAAAATTATCAATACTACTAACAATAAGTTAAAATTTTAATTAGTAATTAAAATGAGAAATTATTCATTTGGGAAAATAAAAAACCTTATTTTATAGTGAAACGAATAAAAATTATAAATCTTTTGTTCTTGCAAGACTTGTACTTGTAAATAGTATGTTTATAGCATAGTATTTAAAAGTAATAAAAATTGTTCAAAAATATAGGAACGAAAGTCTAGAAATATTTTGGTTTTTAACTTTCATTTATCGTTAATAAATGAATCATTAAAATGACTAAAAAGATCTATTGACTATTAAAGACTCAATTAATGACAATGACTATCAAATTAATGAACGACTATCATAACTTAATTATTAATTAAATTAATTATAAAAGTTTCTATTCTTCTATCGATTAATTTCACGTTAGCTAAAAACAAAAAAATACTTGACTATTAAAGTCAAAATAATTAGTTTGTAATTTTGTAAATGCTAGAATGCTCATAAATAATTGATTATAATAATTTACTAAATCGAACACTAATACTAACTCATTTTTATATTTGTTTTTCATAATTAAATTTATTTCGGTTTGTAAATATTGTTAAGACATATCAATTGGAAAATAGGAATTAATCCAATTCCCAATGTGTCAAAGAGTGTAAAATCAATAAAAACTGAATAAATTACTTAAATAACTACAGACATTTAAAACTAAACGACAGTCGACTTAAAGGCTATTCCGATTCCGTGGTTCAGTTTGGACTAGCAATTTGAATTTCTACAACTTTGAAGATATTTGCGAGTTCTTCAATCATGGTCTCATGTCTGTAGGCCACACGAATATCCGGTACATTCGTCCTGCTTATGTCATTCCCCGCAACTCCGTCCTTCGTGTAATTCGGTCCCAACCAGTATTGTTTAACCTTCAACCAAAATCAATTTTAAATCTTCGTGCAAAGGAAAATGAATGAAACAAAAGAGGTTTTACTTTTTACACAATAATTCGATACCTTTACCTTGTGTGGAAATCCACTCATGATCACGCTGTTCCGTGACAACTCACACATATCACATGCAGAAAGCTTCCAAACTTGGGCCGCAATTGAATATTCCTCCATCAAAGGTTCCTTGGTGAAGTGAAACTGAAGCGGATCATCCGTAGAGAGCGAAATGCACAAACCACGAGCCAAATACTCCGGCAAAGGATTCCGATTGTAATTGAGGAACAGAGAATTGTTGCTCAGAGGTGACATAGCGATTCCGATTTGAGCCAAGTAGTACAAGTACTGGAGAACTGGAACCTATGCAAAATTAATATTACAAAAATTGTATTTGCAAAAATTTCCTCCTATTTTAATTATTCTACTAAAGCTCTCATTAATAATGATTAATAATTATTTATTTGTTTATTTACCTTTCTGAGCATAAGCCCATGAGAAATGTTTTCAGCTAAGAGATATGCTGAAACGAGATGTTGAACCGGACCAGCTTCTCCGCAATGAGGCCGAAGGACAAATGTGTTCAAACCACGCTCCCTTCATTATTCATAAAGAACATTTAAGTGAAAAGAATACACATGTAATAATAGTAACGTATAATTTAGTTGTTGAGTGATACAGTAGTTAAGTATAATAGCATGGAGTAAGACGCAATAGAAAATAATCAATTTAATTTACCGTCTGAAGTGGTTGAGAACTGCCTGGTTGGCATACATGAAATAGAGATAATAAGAATATGGCGGATTTTCCTTTTCTTCCCATTCGTCCGGCGTGTGAGCACGATGGTCAAAGAGCGGATGTTCCGGCTTGCTCTCGTCATCCACTGAATCGAAACCAATAAGCTAAAAGGAAACAAAAATAATCATCAAGCTCAAGCGGATATTGAACCAAATAAACTTCAAATGGTCGGAAATTGCCCAAACAGTTTCGTACATATTGGAGAAATCGATGAAGTTCCGGATGTGAATTCGGATCGTTGGTCACTTCAAACAACGGCATATAAATGTTCTCAAGGATTTCTTGAAAGTTTTTGATCAGATTCTTTGATCTGTAGATATCACTAAAAAATAAAACCAAAATCTTGTTAAGTATAATACACAAATGTATAATAATTCGTAATGTCTATGTAGCGGGGAGTGTTCGTATATGATATAACTGTCCAATAATTTAAAATGTTAAATATCATAAAATATAATTGTGCAGTTGCAGTGGTGGAATGCGTCACACGAGTGATCATAAATAAAGTGTTCACGACAGGGTTTATGTTAAGATTAAGAACGAAGTAATATAATATTTTATATAACAAAAGGGAAACTCACTAGAGCCTTGGAACTTGAATAAGCCACCGAACATTGTCGGAGTAAACGTTGTTTGTGATTGCCCATTTGGCCAACTTGTCCCATTCATCTCGACTCCGACCGTAAATGGATAATCTCAGCTCTGCGTTCTGGTACTTGCTCTCATCCAAATCGCTCATCACTTCCTGGAAGACAAAAAGAGTATAAGTTTGCTCAGAAAATTAAAAATCATAAAATGAATATTCCACCTATTTTTATTATTATTTAAAATTTAATTAATAATTAAACATTTTTACTTTATTTAAAGTTTTGTTTGAAATGTGATTAAATAAGAAATGGTTTACTTTTATGATTCTTGCAAAATATTTCCCTCCGTTATAATTGTCCGTCTTGAGGAAAACTTCCCTGAGTCGAGATTCACCAATTGGATTATACTTGGCATTGAATTTGTCAAACCGATGGAATGTGTTCCGATCCTAATATAATTAACAACCAAACATATTTTTTTAAACTCAAATTAAATTCATTAATATTAAATTCTAACAGATGAATAAATTTTTTGAGAATTCAAATCTATAAAAAATATACTCACAGCGTGAACATCCAACATGTCAACAGTTAAGTCATAAGCGGTGAGTTTCATTGATTGGAAGACTTCTTTGAGTGTCATTGGGCCCGAGCCATCCTCCTTCTTGCACACATATTCCTCCTCATGATTCTTCAAAGTCTTTTTGATAAAACGCAAAAGATGCTTTTGATTCATGCAAGAAGCCGCATGGATATGTGTATCCACCTAATATTTAATATAAATTAATTTATAATGGTTTCATTATTTACATTTAAAAGCTTCATCTTTTCCATACGACTTATTTTAACAATTATTCAGTTTCTCACTTTTCGGATATTGTAAAAATCCCTATGGGCCACATCCTTTTGAGCCGTCAGCTCTTTGACCTCATTGAGAAGAACGTGGAGTTGGTACTTTGAAAATAAATAGCTAAGTCTCTTGAAGCAGAAAGATTTCCTGTTTAAACATATTTGAAGAAAAATAAAATTCCAATTGATATTTATTTTTTAATTCAGACTATTATTATTTTAAATGAAATTTTATTTAGACATCTGGTCGACTGACACATTTCACTTAATAATAAAGCTGTAAAATGTGTATTTAGTTATTTAGTTAACTTACAAAGGCCCATCGGCGATCATCACACAAAGAATTTTCATATCTCGAATGTACTCATTGAGTCCCGGGTAAGGGTAATCATTTGGCTCATTTTTCTCTTTGGCCTCTTCTGAACAAAACACTTTGCAAACTCCTTTCTCAAACTTGAAATTGTATCCGATGGATGGGAGAAATTCAATGTCCCATGGGTTGTCCCGACATGATGGCGGATGAATCGGATGATCTGGAAATTAAATGTGATCTTTAGGCCCTGTTTAAAATCTCTTCAAATGCAACAACTTTCGGTTCAACATGGTTCAAGACAAAGATTTTTATATTCTACTCGCTAAGGTCCGTGCAATGCTTTCACTAAAATTCCATTTATCCAAATCTAAACTATCGACGCTATCATGCTTACAATGAAATTATTAGTAGTTTATAATAAAATACACAGATTATTGGAGTGTTTAAGTAGGATTTGATCAAAGTTTAGGAACGTTCAAATAAAATATCAGAACAAGAAAGGCATCCATCTAAATATTTAATACCTTTTTTCCATTATAAAAACAATTTATTTAAAATAGGTTCGACTAAATAATAAACCACAAACCACACTGATTTAGACAAAATTAATATTTCTTGTCTAAAGCCTCTAAACATTAATCTAAATATGTTAGATTATAATAAATAAGGACTTTTAAGTAAAAACTATACTCATTAGAAATTAAGCAATCTTAAATATAAATTGAAAAATTCCCGAAAATTTCTCAAAAGAGCGATTCCATGCAGATGTGAAAACTAAAAAGCATGCAAAAATAAATAAAAAAAGCCAACTAATGTCAGATTGATTGAGGAATTCAAACCAATTTGAATTAAAAAAAATTCCTCCAATAACTTCACATGTAATTTTGATACAACAATTGGAGAGAAAGTTTAGGGGAAAAGGAAAAAGAAAGTTCCGCCCGGGAGAACTTTTTTGATTATTTAAGACGCCCGACACGAGTAGGTCAAAGTGCCAGGAGTCATTAAAGAGTTACACATAAATGTTTACAAAATTCTTCAAAAGGTGTTTAAAAGAATTGACAAAAAAGAGCGAAAAAAGAAATCAAATGCCTGGTCAAAGGTTGAATACCTTTACGCTTCTTATAGCCACGTTTAAGAATACTACCAAGTGACTCCAATGGCTTTCCTTTAAAGCAAAAGAAATCTTGAAGCATCCAAAATTAAATTGTCCTACTAAACTCACAATAATTAATAAGTTCAATTATTGTCAAATAAATTAATAAATTAACTCAAGTATAAGAAAACGGTGAAAAGAGTGCACATGACATTGAACAGTGCGCTGCTTTCAACATTTCATACAAATAATAAAATTATAATTATTAAACTAATTGTTCATCATTAAACGTTAAACTTATTAATCGTAATTTAGTTAAACATTATTCATTAATAATTTTATGAATTTTTATGAAGTATTTATGAAATCTAAATATTGCGATATGTGCCTCAATTAACCAAATGAATTTTTTAAATAAATTAAAATTGTTAACTTAATTAATTTTGATTTAAATGTGTACCATAATTGACCCTCCTGTTTGTACTGTCCTGTTTGTATGAATAAGGAGCAGGGGCAGGTGAGACAGGTGGAGGAATAGGAACGAGGATAACTTCATCATTTGGCGGTGTCCCTGTAGGTGAAATGCTCGGAGACGATGAAGTTGCATGAACGGAACATCCAACGTCTCCGTCCTTCTCCTGGGTTTTGTCCTTTTCAGTTCTTAGTGCCCGGATTGCTTTTCCGTGAGCCAAAAGCTTTTCATTCACCATCGCTGCTGCACAGTCGGACTCCAATAGGGAAATGATCTTGTTGGTCGTTGTGGCCGACAGGACTTTGGTTACATTGACGTCAGGAAAGGAATCTTCTTCGAATTGCTTGGGGAAAGTTTGGAAATCTTCCTCGAAGTTGCTCCCAATGAAATCTTTGAATCCCATAAGCTCCACTTTCAAATCTGGAGGAAGGAAATGAAGGGAAAATGTAAGGAAGAAGAGAGGACGAAGGAGAAATCAAAGGAGCCTTTCAAATCTATTCAAATCTCTTCTTTTCAATTCTAATTTCAAAGAGATGCTTTCAAACGTCACGACTTAATTTCTTAAAATATTTCTGGCGATATAGCATAGCTAATTAACTGATATTCTTTTATGACGCTATGTTTGAAAAATTAAATAATATACCAATTTATTAAATATAAATGAAAAAGATATTTAATGATTGAAGATGGAAGTTTTAAAGTTGGTTGCACAACTAAGTATTAGATGTTGGATGATGCAAATACGTCATTGTTTTCGTAAATAAATAGTGCAATACATAATAAATTGCAAATTGTTAAATGCACCTTTTATGCAATTTGTAATGTTTGTGTATTAAAGCTTTAAATCCCCTACTGATACAGTATTTGTAATTAAGTGCTAGTGCTGGCGTAAGTATTTTTAAATATTAATATATGATTTTCGACAATTGAGTTCAAATTAATATTTGATCTCAATTACCAGTTTGGCCATCCCTAATTGCCATCCATTTTAAATGAATTACAAGCGAGTTTTTACATACCGTCAATGGTCTTCCTATCCTCATGATGGATTTCCTTTGCTGGGGAATCCTTCGGATTGTCCAAAGTAGACAAAAACCTCGACGTTATATTCGGGAAACTTTGTCTCGATTTGGCCATGTAATTCTCACGAAGTCGAAGAGAATTGACGAGATAATTCGATGCGTGAACCAAGTCGTCATATGGAACCTAAATACAGCCCAAAATTTCCCCAAATTCAAAAAGGACGAAAACGAGAAAATGGGAATTTTGCGAAAATGAGAGAAAGTTTGATTTTCTCCACTTACACCGGAAGTGTCCTCGCCCGAAACTGTGACTCTTTGGAAGTCCATGATGAAATCTTGCTGCGTTTCTTCAGGTTTAGTTGGAAGACAATTTGCTTGTTGGTCCGCGTCAATTGGCGACCCGCCCACGCTCCGGTCATATTGCTGTGACCGGGACTCGATATCTTTAGCCCTAAACAAGGAAGAATTCCGTTTGCCAATTCCGTCTCTCTCCAGATTCCTGAGCTCATAAGACTCATTTTATTTTTGAATAAATCAAATAATAATCGTGCAGAAATTGGCAAATTAAAATAAAGCGAATTGATAAAAATAAGAATTAATGAAAAAAAATTAAAAATTAAACTATAATTGTGACTTGATTTAATTAATTAAAAAAATACTGTGACTCACCTCATGCTAATTTGTCTCTGTAAGGCCAATTTCGTCTCAATTTGCTCAATGGGAAATTGTGGGACTTCGTACGGGGCTGAAATTTCATTGGCAATGGTCGCTTGAGCGTTCTCTTGCTTGAGGATCGTCCCGGCCATTTCCTCATACGTGTCATCAAGTTGGGAGTGTCGGATCCGTGGGATTTGGAATGTCGTTGGACTCCCGTAGGTCGGACTTTCGCTTCCTACACCAAAATGAACAATGGATGATTAGAAAATATATTTTATTAGAAATTCCCAAGAAGCCTCTTACGTTTATGATTATGGTTCGATGCCATTTTATGAGTTTCCACACTTAAGTGAATTAATCTGCCGACCTTGCTCAATTGCCAAATATTATTTTATCCCTTGCGCAATTGAAGGAAAATTATAATTGAGGAAAAATTGGCTTACTCTTTTGATTACTCATGATTGATTGGATTTTTAGAAGTTTTCTCGGATATTGATATTGTGCCCTTAGTCACTATACACACACTGGAGAACTACTTTGGTGATTAAAAAGAGAACTATGGAGAAAAATGATAAGGCAAGGAACTGTGATAAGAAAGTGCAATCTCATTCGATGCCTTGTTTTAAACTTGGTTTACAGCTTGAGCTTAAGGATAAGGAGAACATAAGAAGGATTATAAACAAAATAATAAAAGGGATTATAAATTGAGTTGGTAATTTAATATAGCGCTTACATAGGGAATCCACTACAATGATATGTTATGTAATGAAGAGATTTGACTATATTGGGTTTTGACTATATTGGGGCTTAGATAAGAATTATAAGAAATTGTATTCTGAGGATTTGTATTATGAGGATTTGTATAGAAGAAGATTTGGTTAAATTCACAGCTGATTTTATAAATAGGTTCTCATATTGGCTCCAGCCCCTCACGTCCGGACCCAATTGAATTGGAATTGAACATTGGCCCAAATGCTCCTCAAGTCAGTCCCTCATTTTTTCAGCCCAACAAGTTGCGTACAAAAGCGCATTCCCAAAAAGTCTTTTTTTAACTTTGGTCAGAAATGATCTAATGGAATGAAA
This sequence comes from Neelides folsomi, assembly GCA_034687125.1. NCBI lineage: Eukaryota > Metazoa > Arthropoda > Collembola > Neelipleona > Neelidae > Neelides > Neelides folsomi. The sequence continues at coordinate 9,606 of JAQGBZ010000689.1, forward strand.
TACGAGAGATGGTATAAGGGAAATGTAATGCGAATGAATTTTAATTAAATTGGAGAGCTTGGGAAGTTGAGAGCTCCTTTGGAACCAATGAAGAGTTTGAACTCCTTAAATACCCTTTGGGTTAATTTAGGAATTAAAAATTAACATTATTCATATTAGATCATATTGCATAACAAGTTGTTCCAAGCTATTTATTTTCTGAATAACATTTTTATATTCTAATTAAAATATTATTGCGTAGTTGGTTAAAAGGAGTTAAAGATTTAATATATCTGGAAATTGGCAAGAATGAAATATATCTATATAAGGTAATACTCCCTTGCGCATTAACATTCGATTTAATTGGGTAATTTAATATTATTGGCAAACAACAAACAAGTGTCAATGTGTCGTATATTTATTAACTTATTCATAAGGATGAAAACATAATTAAATATGTTAATGATATATTTATGTAAGGGAATTATCTTGTTATTGAATTGCATTAAATTGGAACTTTCCATTGCAGAGATTGACCACGTCATGTTATCAGGATATATTATACAAGTTGAACACTTGAAGTGTGCAAATCAAGTTTATCTGCGTCTTTGACCTATGTAATGATTTAAGGTCAACACTCAATAAACATTTATTTATCAATATGGGTTGATTTAAAGAATGTCGTATATTATTATTTATTAAACAATTAAAATAAACATTTTTCTTATTATAAGTAGAGGGGTTTGGAGTAATTTAGCTTCTATTATGTCCTCATCATTAGTTTGTAAAATCTAAATCTTTAAAAAATAAATTAAAAGGCAATAAAATTTCAAATGACCATCTCTGATGATTTCCGGATCAAATGTATCAAATTGTAGATCGAGATGTCCAGGAAAAGGTGGTTTGATGGGAGGTTCAGCAACGGCCGTCTGAGAACTCATTTTTATTCAATGAGTTTATTGATCCTCTAACGAGCCTCCCACTTAAACTTCAATGGCAATGGCAATAATCTTCCGCTGGTTCAAACTGTGACAACCTTCAGGTTTGACGGGCCCTGGCTAATTGCAAACCCCCAGACAATGGGAGAAGATGAGGAGTTTATTTGTGGTCCTGAGGAGATTCCTGCCCCATGCTCTCAACCATTGCGACACTCGTCGTCAGAATAAATTCCCAGTTAGGCTCAAGTGGAGAACTTTGGGTTGTCAAAGTCCGCCCAACTTTGCGTCGACTCCTCCGACCTGCGCTCATAATGCACTTTTTTCGGGAAACACTCCGACACTCAACCGGCCTTTAACCCACACAACTCTCCAAAACCCCGAACCGAATACACACCGAATTATCAGGAATTCCGCACAAAAATACACACGGAGATCGGTGGGAAGGAGACGGCGATTAAAAACGTCTGCACGCTCCCACCATCCGATCCAAACTTTCATACCAAATCATTCCAATGAAACATTCCGATCAAACTTTACAACTCCGTTTTTCACAACTTTTTTTGTAATGATTATGAAGAGGATTCATGTTGGATGGTCGTAAACTCAAAAATGGTCTTAAATTACAACTTTATGCCAATTGCTCTTTTCCCCTTTTGTCCTTCTCTCTTGATTTTGAGAGAAAACGAGACTTGGCGGAAAAGGAAATATTTTAGGCAAAAATGAGTTAGTGGAAAATTAACAATTTAATTTAAACTTTAATACGAAAAGTTTAAATATCTGCAATGTTTATCTCACTATGCGTATCTTATGCTCCTTGTCACGTTCTTCCATGAATAATTATTTTAGGAAATTAAAATCAGGAATCTTGATGGACAATCTTGATAATTAATGATAAATGGTGCGTTTATTAAAGTCGTTATCACTTTAACAGTACAATTAATAATTAAAAGGCAAGATTAATGGCAAAAGTAAATATTTACAAATACAGATATATCACGAATTATTAAAAAAGATAAATATTAAAAGATTCACAAAACCAGAATTAAAATTAATTATTAATTCTTAAAGATATACTTATATTTATAATTAATTATTAAAAAATTAATTTCAACGGAATTAATTAAATAGTCAGTTTAATACAAAATTAACAATTTTTTAAAAGTTAAAAGCAGTTAAATGCATTATTAGAAAAGCTTAAATCTATAAAAAAATTTAAATAAATACTGATAGAGGGTTTAAAGTCAATTAATTGAAAGGAGAAGTTTTGAGTAAAACAAAAGACATTAATTTGCATAAGAAGTAGAATTAAGGGAGGAGCTAATCATCAAAGAAATCGTCCAAGTCTTTGTCCTTCTCTTTCGGTTTCCGTTCGTTCTTTTGAGTCTCAGGGTTTTCAGAAAGTTCTGAAGACTCGGAGTCTTCGTAGTCAACTTTCAGCTTCAGCCTCTTCCCTTTCTTCTCATCTTTAATCAAATCAGTTCCAAGGCTCGGCTTTTCCTTCTCCTCCTCGTCTCCTTTCTCTTCTCTCACGTCCTCGACCTCGTCCACGATCCTTCAATAATATTTTCATCTTCAGTTTTTTTAAACTATGTGTTATACAATAAAAAAAAATAATAATTGAATGACACTAGATAATTATTAAAAAATAAATAAAAAGTTAACAAGTCTTAAAATATTGGTTAAAAATTTGGTTAAACTATCAAATTTAACTTTAAACTTCTACTTCATTTAATATATTTATTATTATAAGAAGTCTTAAAATAGTTAAATTAAAATATTCAAATATCATCATCATAAACTGGAAAGTTTTTCCATCCCAAATTCCCAATGAAAAGAATGAATTTGAATGGAGATAGATTTTGAATGGAAAGTTGTAAAAATTCCCTCTGAGTGAATGGGAAAAAATGATAGGGCCATTAAACCTTACATTTGGGAATCTCCATCATTGGGTTCTTTTCTGTAAGACGTCTCCGTTTGGAGTTTGGATGGAGCGATCATTTGAGTCTCATTTCCATCTAAAAATTCTGGAGGGGTTCTGGAGGGAGAGATCTTTGATGGATCTTCTTTTCCACGTTGAGCCTCTCCTTCTTCATTAATCATCACTTCCAGCTTTTCTTCCTTCGTCATCACAACCACGTCTGGTTCATTTCCAGACTCCTCGACATATTTTTCATTTTCCTTCTCGTCTTCGTCATCGCTTTTATTTTTATTCGAGATCTGATGCTTGACGGCGTTTTCTCCATCGTTCTCTTCATTCTCGATTACGCTCTCGGCTTCGTTCTCGTCCTCAGCCTCGTTTTCGACTTCGTCCTCATCACGTGGAAAGTATCCAGGATGTTTTTGCATTGAACTCGTTTCATCCTCTTCTTCAAAAGTTGCCTCGCTTTCGCTCAACAAAGTTTCAGGCGTTTCGGAAGGTTTCTTTAAATTTTTAATTCCAATTTTCTTTCCCGCCGTGGTCGTGGTCGACTCGTCGGATTCGAACAATTTCAAGTTTGGTCGAGACATTGAAGTCATTTCCGAAATCGTGTCGTCGGTTTCATCCTTTTTATGTTTTTTCTTTCCTTCTGCTTCGCTCTCCTCAGCTGCGCTGGTCGTCAACGAGGTCGTGGTAGTTTCAGAAATTGAGAAATCTGGGTAAATATTTCCACCATTGTTGTTTTGAGGGAAAAGGGTCGGATTTGGGTTGAAGGCCTTTTTGCATTCATTTTCCGGAGCTGCGAGTATCGGGCCACTTATGTCGGTGTTGACTCCGGTGGAAATCATCGTGCTTCGCATCCTTCCAATGTTATTCCCACTCGTGGAAGAAGTGGAGGGAAATAATGCAAACTTCCGCTCGTCCGACGTTTCACCCAAACTTTGTCCCGAGGTTTCAGTCAGATCAACGGGATGTTTGGGGGTGTATTTTCGTAATAGAGTCTCGTACTCCGTCTAAATCATACCAAAATACAATTTAGCTTCAGCTTCAAGGTAGATTTTACATCTGATACAATTTTAAGTATATCGCAATATATCGACTTTCTCTATTTAAGCAAGCAAAATATTTTATCGATAAAAACATATGATAACATATAAATACAAACTACCAAAACTACATATTTATGTGCTTATAAATATTTATACCATGTACAGAGATCTTTTTTTAAATAACTATAACTTTAATTTAATCGAAGATAAAAATCTTTCAAGATAGTCATATGATGGGGAATGTTATACTATAGTTTGAAGCTAACTATAAGCTGAAATGCTTAAACAATTAATAAACGGCAGCAACTTTTCCTTAAGTCTGATTTTCTCTTTTCTCTATAAATCTTTTTAAAATCTTAATTTTCCATATTGTCAATATGGCTTATAAGGGCCGACGACTTGTTAAAGAGGAACGAATCTTCGTGATAGAAACCTACGCTGAAGTTAAAAGTGCCCCGGAAGTTGTAAGGCGTTGGCCATTTGAAACAGTGGCCCCCATTTGTAAAACCATTAGGTGCTTAACAAGGAAATTTTTTGTGATTGCTTCAAAAAAGATCTCTTTATGGCCCACACTGTATACATGCATAAAATATTTAAGTATGTAAAATATTGATTTATGTTAAAAAAATTTACCGTATTTAAAATATTTATACATATTGGATGGATGTGGATGGTGTATTTATTGGTATATGGTAAATTGGGCGATGGTCAAAGTTAAAGTTATTACTCTACTTATGCATCAGTATTTATGCGATTTAAACCAAAATCAGAATATTCTATAGTCTTAATCGAATCATCCATGGATTTCATTGATGTACGACGTACAAGTGTACGAGTATGTTGTGTAGATATATTTCATATTAGTCAATGGTTCATTTCCTTTAATCTCACAAGCTCTTTCGATCAGGATTTGGAGGTTTATGAGACTTCCACATGCTGACTGAGGATGAGATTAAATTGATTTCTTTCTAAACATGTGCAAAGCTACAAATACGATCCATTCACGGAATCCCCTAAATCATACATTTTACCTTTTTATCATCGTTAAATTCACTAAATAGATAATTTTTATTCTTCTTTGTGAAAGCCTGTGAAAGCAATAATGAATTTGTTAGTGAAAGTCGAGAAAAGTTAAACGCGTCATTTAGTCATAAAGCTCACTCCCACAGTATAATTCTAAATAACAAGAAATTCAATACTTGCATTTTCTCAAATTCCATTTTGTTTCTGCCTTGGACGATGTGGACAATAGTTTAATTTAATGAAGAATTGTATGAATGAGAAAATTGATGGAATGTAAAATGCAATCAGAGAGTAATTTCACTAATTGGACCAATTTGACAAGAATGTGAACTGTGAAAAGATTCTCGTAGTGTGAATTTGTGAATAGAAGAAAGTGCATTTGAAGAATTCAAAATTCAAATCATGTGAAAATGTGAATGAAAGCAAATGAGTGAATGGAAATCATGAATGTGTTAAAAACAGCGGAAAGAAGAATTTTGAAGGGGTCGATGAAATTAGTAAAAAAAATTTTAAATAAATTCCATGCGCTCGTGAAATAATTTAAAATTACTGGAAAAAGGATTTGAGGGAGCAGGAAGGGATTGAAAAGGTCAAATTACGAGGATTTACTGTCGGATTAAAGGAGGTGAATTGGGTCATAAATCGAATTATTCTTTCCTTCCTCTCCAACCAACCTCGGTCCAACCTCCGTCCAAATTCCATTGGAACTCAACATTGAGCCTCCGATGAATCTCGGACGAATCTCCGCTGTCTCTCTAAAGTGGGTGCCAAAAGCCTTTGACAATAAGTGGAGTAACAAACGACCTTTTCAACTCAACGGTCAATGGGACCAAATTGGGAACAAATTGGGAAGTGTGGGAAAGTCAAGGATTACTCTTAAAAGTGTTAAAAAAAGTCTGTCTCGAAAAAAATCAATCCGTTAAAAAGCGCTAAAAATACCGAATCTTCCCCAAAGCCTTTCTTTTAAATTCTCACACTAAATCACTAAATAAATATAATTTATATAATTATTTATTTTACTCTTAAAAGACGAAGACGTTCGGCCCGAGCTGCAAAAAGCGACGCGTTACTTTCCAGTTCTTGGACTTTTGCCAAAATGGCTTCATTTCTTCTCCCGCGAGTTTCAAAAGATTTCTTCAACTTCCCATCCCCCATAGGCATTTGACTCCAAAGACGGCCAAATTCATCCTCGAGGTTCTTTTGATCCTCTTCGTAGTTTTTCAACTGGCTGTGCAAACTTGACATTTTCTCATAGAACTTAATGGATCTCCCGTACCGATCTCGTCCAGTGGCCATTCTATTGAGGAAATAATTCAAATAATGAGCCAAATTACTCCAATTTCCTCACGGACAATTTTCAATTTCCTCCCATCAACTGACCCAACAACCTGAACAGAAATAATACTCTAGAATAAGAAATTCCATTTTAAATTACAATATTTCTCCTTTCACATAAATTGGAATTTTCTTATTTTTGGTGGCACGATTTTCAATTTATCTTTCTTAGGGGAAAGAAGGAGTGAAAAGATCTTTTGTAAATGTTGTAAAGAAGTCTCGAATAACCCGAATTATATATTTCCTTTTGTACAATTTAGTAGTCCTTGCATACTTTTGCTCCTCTGAGTAAGTCTCTGAGGGGCTGAGAAATGATCAACTCAATATGACATTCTTACACGCGTTTCTCACTTTGACTCACTTTGACTTTTATGTGCACAAGTGAAGATTCGGCACTTTTCTTCCTCATTCGCAATGTAATGGATATCACAACTTTGGCATTTTGTCAAACTTTGTCAACAACAAAGTATCTTTGTAAAATTCATTATTCATCCTCAACCTTCATAAACTTCATATTGAACTCAAAAGAAATGACATTAATTTTTTAATGTTTCTTTTTAAAGTAAAAGTTGCAGCATATTGGATATTTATATAAAGTTAAATTAAAATTTTAAATATATTCTTTATATAAGAGTTAGTTCTGTTAATAAAGACTTATCTTAAATGTCTTACGTGACGTTTATCGGGTATGGTTAAAAAGAGGCAGATCGAAGAGTAATGACGGTTTAATGAGTTTTGTATGTTGTTAAAGGCGGGAAAGTGATCCGACTTGACGTCTTGACAGAACAGAGTGTGTTTGATGAGGACGGTGGTTAATTGGAAATGAATTGAAGGTGAATTGAAGGGAATTGGAGCGAGAGTGCCGCTGGTTCACCCACCGACCCGCATCGATCTATCTTCTATTGTTTGATCAATATTCACTATGGGAACCACTGGGACGATCCCAATCTCTTAACTAAAAGTGTAATGAAATGAGATCCATCTCCGCAACTTCTTTTTTCCTCTTAAGATCATTTTCGGAGAAGAATCTTTCTCACTTGAAGCTTCTAAACCTCCTCAAGGCAGAGAGTTAGAAGAAGAAAGTTTAAGAAAGTTCGGTGAACTTTTCTTCTACGTCCCACATGTGTGAAATCCATTTGATATGAGTTATAGCCAGACCAGAAGGTCCAAACTTGGCGAATCATAACAACGTGTGAGGAATATCCAGCCTAATATGAGACTTGGGAGATATCATTACTTACCTACATTTAGGTCTTGACTTATAAATATATATTAACTAATATATAGACGTTTTATAACATAAATACTATACATAGATTGGCAAATTTTATAGTTATAAATCTTGTATTTATTTAGCATATCTAATGAAATCTTATCCATTGTATTTTATCTGATGACACTGATGGGTCTAATGATCCTATAACTTATTGTTTATCTAAAGATGGGAACGCATTTAATGGGCAAAAAGTTCATTAATGGCTTTAAGCCTCCAAACAAGAAACAGTTCAGAAATACAATCTGGGAAAAAAGATTTCCGATCTTTGTATTGGAGCTTCATGATAATGATTAATAAGCTAATGTTAAAGCATAACACTAAAACAAGCATGCTATGTTTATAATAAAATAGTTAACTACCAAACTACCAACTAATAAACAGTAAATAATATATTGTAGTTTTATAATAAAAGCTCGTATATTGTACTACAATGTATAGCAATAATAATGGTCTTGTAACATGAAAAAATTGAAAGAAATAAGAGCACTATAAAAACATTCCAGAAAAAACGGTTTCTTATATTGAAAGCGATGAGCAGTAGAAATGAAAATAAACATCTTGGAGTTGATCAACAATTAATCTCCCTTTGGTTCAAGAGCCTTTAAGTTCAACCTTCCATTAGTATTTTTCTCCCTTTTTAATAACTTAATAATAATCGATTTAATTAATAACAGTAATTATTAACTTATTTATTAACATTTTTAATATTAATATTAATAATGTTAACAATTCCTGATCAAAAAGTTTCTAAACATTAGGGTTAAAATAATCATTTTGATGTAAACTTTACTAATAATTAAACGACTTATTACAACCAATTTGAATTTACTGTATATAAAATTAAAATCCTTTCATTACAATTTGAATTTCGAGTCGATGCAAACTTTAATGTTATCATTTGCTTTTATGGGAATTAAATATTCAATGGAGTCTTAAGTGCTTAAAGAGTTGAAATGTTGTTCCGAGGAATTGAAATTATTTCCATTCATTGTAAACAAATTCATCGTGAACGTCTTTCTTGTTCATTTATTCATTTCATTCACAATTCAAATTAATTCATCAAGTCTTGAACTGCATTATTAACATTGAGCATCATTCATAGAATTAATAGCATTAATATAATGACAAAACAATCATCATCAACTTGAAGCCTTACACATTTTATGAAGAGAAATAATAAACTTGTTATCAATAAATATAAAGTTTAGCGTCTCCTTCAACTTCAGCCGAACATTAAACAATTGGGGAATGGAGTTAAATTGAAGATGGCCAATAAGTTTGAATTCCTCACCGATTGGACCGATTGGTAAACGGTTATGATGTTGTGAACACCGTCTGGTTGTTCGCGATAAGAAAGTCTGAGCAAAGTAAATCCTTAAGCTGGTCCTTACCTTTAACGACCCAACTGCTGCTCCACTGCCTTCAATTCCTCTTCATACCAATTACCAATATCCTACACAAATTCGCCTACAAATTGTTCAAATACTCTAAAAACTATAAATTGACTCGCAGGCACACTTCAAAAAAGAGAATTCGTAAAATATTAAATATTGGAAAGCGAAGTATGAAAATATTTCCACGCTAAGATTCCAATTATTTCCAAGTGGTGCTTATTTATTAAATAAACTACCTGTACAGGAAGGGCCATAAGTATCTTTCTTTTTTTTAATGGGTTAATTAACCATTTTAATGTGGTTAAAGATAAAAATCTTTAAACATCGTCGATTTATGTTAAATATATCCATCTACAATGAAGCAAACTAAAAACTGATTTGGTCAAAGTATAAATAAACGATAGCTACTTTTGTTTGAGAAAGCGCGAAGTTTGTAACGCGATGGATAGGACGGGGCCCGACGAGGCGGTTTTCCATGT
>JAQGBZ010000690.1:0-18883 GCA_034687125.1 Neelides folsomi
AGGGTCCAATGTACCTCTTTTAGGGTTCAATGTACCCTTTTTGAGGTTCAGTGTACCCATGTACCCACTTTAGTTCCTAATATCCTTACCCCAACCCATGCACACAAAGCATCATAAGCCAGAAATTCAATTATAAAATTCCAAAGCTACGTTGTTCCAAATATTAAATTCGAAGTAGAATAAACGAATGAATAAATTAAATGATAAATATTTGTATTTTTTATTTACAGATGTTATATTGACTTATTTACTACTTGTTCTGTGTATATTTCCACATTGTAATAAGTTACTATTATTTAAAAATAGAATAATTTATTGTATATTTATATAGTTCGATCTTATGATCAAAATAAACTAACATCAAATAGCTGAAAAATTATTTCTACGATGCTAGATTGCATTTTCCGATTTTAAAATAATATTCATTCTAGTTTTGAAAATATTTTTAGGAAACTACAAAAATATCTTGGATACTTATGCGAGTCACACGTGTAGAGCCAGAGCGGAAAACCCAATAAAATGTTTAAGAATGAATAATGACTTTTATTACAAATAAATTTTGATTACATCTAATTTTAAAATATAAAAATGGCCAATAAATTATTAATTAATTATTCCAGATAATGATATTCCAAGTCATATGAGTTGTTTTTGTTACTATCAGGGAAGTTTCTGTGAAAGCAGAGCAACAGATGGGGAAATATATGGACTCTGTGGAAATGAAACTTCTTCTGGTAAATTTATACATCATTGTTATGCAGCTACACTTGATGGCCATCAAGTAACATCAGAATTTTGTGACCTAGCTTGTATACCAGATAAACAAGAAGGGCAAGATGCCTGTAATGACCGTTGTAAAATAATATTCGATTAAGCATCAAAATTTAATTCATCTTGTGCTTAATTTTTATAAAATTTGTTTTAAATATTAATTGCAAAAGTTCAGGGTTATTTGTAAATTAATAAAATATTATAATTAGATTAATAAAATGTGTATAAGTAAAAATCAAAATCAATTACACAATAAAGATGTTAATTTGAATGCTGAAATCATTTAAAGATTTACTAATTAATTATTTGTAGTTTGATGTTGAAGTTCAAGTATAAACTTTACGAGGGATTATATAAATATTTTTGTAAAATATAAAGATGGTTAATAAATTATCAGATAATTAGACAATTAATTTATAATATTAATTATTTTATTCAATTTCATTATATCTCTTATACATATTATGCTTACAAATACATAAAGGGCACATGTCACTAAATTAATTCAATTATAAACCCCTCCATTGTTACAAATATTAAAATGCAAGTAGAATATCAAAGAATGAATAAATTAAAATTGGTTAAATATTTAATTAATTAATATAATAATAATAATAGTTAATAACATACACATCATATGTAAACAATGGTAATTGAATGTTAAATAAAAACTTGATCCGAAGCTAGACGATCCGTAAATGGAGAAATAAACACGCGTGTTGCAAAGTAAAAGACCAATCCGAAAGTGATAGAGATCGGAAGTGCCGGAAGAGCTTTTTTGAAAATGGCAAGAAGAAGAAGAGTCAAACACAAACCCTGGAATAAAATACATTTTAATAATTCAATGTTAGAGCAATGATTAAAATAAATAATTAATTAATTTTATAAAAAATTATAAACTTTAAATAAACATAAACATTTAGATTAATTAAATTAAAATTCATTTTCTTACAATGAGAATGGCAACGAAGCAAGCAAGTGTTGTATTCCAATCCCCATAAGAAGAAGCTTTCCCAACAAGAACGCTGTAAAATATGAAATCTCCCAATCCCAATTTCACACCTTCTGCTCAAAAATAAAAATCCTTTGTTAAATACAATTAAAATAAATTAATAATTATCAAATCAATAATTATTGCATTTAATTTATATAAATTTTTTATTTAATTATTAATTAATAAATGGATTCTGACTGTCTTCTTCGTCCTCTTCAGCAAGTGTTTGTTCCGTAAGAGTTCCATATGATTGGTGATTCTGGTCAACAAGGTTTTGATTTCTCCTCTCGGCCCTCGCATCTGCTTCGTATCTCCAATCACGAGAAAACCCTGCAGCTTCATCGTTTGGGCTTTCTTCGCTGTTTCTCCGCTGGGGTCGTTTGGGTCTTTCGGGTCGCTCGGGAACTTCTTCTTCGCTTGCCGCCACAACACCGTAAATCACCGTGGCTGATCAAAACAATAACAATCAGATTACCCAATTATATTAATTTTAACTACATTAATTTTAATTATCTTGACTTGACCTTACATGAGTAAATAAGAGCAGGGAAAATGTGCTCATTTCGTTCTTGAGCCGTTTCAACAAGAATTCTCAACGGTCCTCTGGGTGTTAACACAGCCACTAAATCTATTAATTTAAATGCAATTTTTAAGTTAATTGACAGTTTTGAAAAATTAGCTTCGTATATTTTCCTACATAGCCAAGATTTATTTAAGTATATTAAAAATATTATTTCAAACCCCAAATTGAAATGACTCCCAAAACAGCCCATGTCGTCCACTCTGGTAAATATTTAATAAAGACGAGTGCCATCAGGGCAGCCACGAATATCAAATAGGCTTGTTGGAGCCGGAGTGGACCGTGCCAATGGATGCAAATCATCCCAACAACCCCAAAGTTCCACATGACGAAAGATGCAGTTATGTAATCCATTGGGATGTTGTACGCTTGAAGAACTTCCCTATTTAATCATTGTTAATATTTAGTAATACATAATAAAAAAATAATATCTGTATTATAATCATTAATCTTTAAGAATCTTTAATAAAGTTGAGATTTTTACTTGAGGTAAAGATATGCAAAAATGAATAGGAGCATCAGAGAAGAAATGATGAGCCAGCCATGAATCACCTACAATTACAATTATTTAATTTTTATTGTAGATTTAACATTCAAGCTATTTAAATTGTAGATTTAACATTTAAGCTATTTAAATTTAAATTGATTTGATTCCCACCTTGTAACATCTGTATTTGTATAACATGATGAGTACGATGGTCATGATTACGATGACGGTCATGAGGATCAATGAATTGGCAAGGGCGTTCCAAATCTTCGTCCCCGTTTCTGGACTGTCTTCATGGAATGGAGTATATAACCTAAAATCAAACCCAAGGCCAAATTAATAAAAAATAAAAATAATTAAACCATTTATTATTATTATGTTATTAATTATTGTTAAATGTTAATTATTGAAATGCTAATTAAAGTTTAACATACAAGTAACCATCCTTTGTTGTGTAGTAAGTGACGGACGAGATCGTGGCGACGACGACGAGCATGCAGAGAGAGACGGGAGCGAAAAGTTTGATCACATGTTTGGCCCCATACTTGAGCTCAAACTCCTCGTCTTCTTCCATTGAAGTCCTCGACGGCCTCGAGGGAACTGTCGGACCGTCAACGATCGCTTCAGAGCTTTGCGTCCTCCTTGACCTCCGTGGGCGGTGTTCGACTTCTGGCTGATCATCTTCAGTCCGCGGAGGAACGACGTGCGTACTCATCTTACGACAATAACTTTAGATTTAATTATGTCAACACTGTTAACTTAACAGCAGTTAACGCTAAATGACTATTAACTCCTAAATGATAAGTTTACTTTAGGAGTGACAGTTAATGTGACTCATCCTATCCTCAATACTAATCAACTTTAAGGATGAAAAACTCCTTGAGGAATATTGAGCTACTTTTGTAATTAAAATATTAAGAAATTGCTGTCATTTCCTTAATGTTGATATTTTAACAGAAGGGTTTTTAATGTTTGAATCTCAATTAAATTTAATAAAATGAGTCAAAGCAAGAATGGACTCTTCAAATTTTGAATTCTTATTAAAGCCCATGTTGATATATGAGCATTGGCGGAATAACCGATGAGGAATTAGTCTTATACAAGTTTCAATTTCTTACCTAACCCCGAAACGTTTCCAGACAAAGGTCAATGATTTGTGCAGAATTTTTTAATTATCTTGTTGAATTATAATAATTAAATGCAATTAACTTAATTAAGATAATGCAATATAGTAATTAATTAATGGAATTAAGTTATTGAAATATTTAAATGAATAAAATTTATAATTGGTCAATTAGCTTAAACATATTTAGGTTTTATTCGATTGAGACAAAATACAAAAGTTAAATTACATTTTCAATTCCAGAAATCCTTCAACCGCTATTGAGCAAAAGAGTTGTTGTTGGCGTATTTAGCTTTAAAACGAGTTGATCCTAATTGAGGTAGAAAAGAGAAAATCTCAATTCTTTGTTCATCCCACTCAATTCGACTTAAAGTTAAAATAATACTTCATTAAATCAGACAGAAAAACGTTTGAACGACAAATGAAATGAGAATTAAATATTAGTTATCCTAAATTCACAATTAATAAATCAATAATTAATAAATTAGGTAAAAACAATTTTGTTAATTTAACTCAAATAAAGAAGAAAAGATCAAAACAGTAGTTTATCATTTTCGTTAAAAAATCTAAACAATTTAAAATGGTAAACCGATCGGAACAAATGAACATAATCAATAATTTACAAATAAAGACAATTTTTAAACGGTTTTGTCATTTAGATACAAAGTGGTACAAAAACGGAATCAAATATAATTTACAAACATCAATTTCATTCTTACTAAACGAATTCTATACATTTTTACTTTTATAAATTATGATAATTCAATATAATTAATAAACGTAAATAATCAACTCAAATACTAAAATTGGTAATTAACTTAAATAATTAACTAAATCATCAAAGTACTTCGAATTCTACCGATTTATAAAATTAACAATAAAACTTCAACTTAATTAAACTTAATAGTTAACATAATCTAAACTTAAATCCAATCTAAATAGGTCACTAAATGGTAACATAAAAGGTAAAAGGTAACTAATGATTATTGTACCAGGTGCAGAAAGGTTTCTAAATTAAAACTATAAATTACAACTATTGATCAAATGTTAACTAACGAGAAAACCTATTGATATTTTAGCATTATTAGAAATTTTTGCAACATTGCAAATTTTTGCTACAATTGATATTTTTGCAATAGTTGCTACAATTGATATTAAATGGACGGAGTTTTGTCAAATAATTCCAATGGGTTGTTTATGGAGGGAATGATGAGGTTGAGGGAGATTTGATTCCACCGAGATCAACGGCTCCACTTCGGGTTTCTTCGGTGAAGAAGGACCAGAGGAATGAACTTCGGTCCGAGTTGTTCGTCCACTTCCAGTTGGAGAAATCGGATGGGCCACGATCTTGAAGTCAGCATGGGTCACACATCGGACGAACAAAATCATAAACCCTGCCACCCAACCAATCAAACCGATCGTAGCGCCAGTCTGAAAATTTTAAAAATGTCATTTAATTAAATATTTAGTTAAAACAAAATTAGATTTCTCGTTTGCTTTTTTATAAATTAAAATCTCACTTCGACAATAATAACATCATCGTAAAAATTGGAAGCTTCTGGAAAATCCGTCCATGTAAATTCCGTCAACTCTTCGCACCTTTAAAGTCAAAGATAAATAAAATTTAAAATGATTTCATAAATATCTTTGAATATTAATAATAAAAGTTATGAAATTCTAAGTACCTATCGAATTTATATAAATTAGTTAATCGATGTTAATAATATATGAAAATCATATTTAAATGTAAATTCAATAACTAAAAAGATAATTTTTGACTTACCGCGTTAAATTGAGCTTTGTTGAGACCGAGGCGCAAAATTCTGAAAATCCTCCAAAAGTCACAGCAACGTTCACAGACGAAATGATGAGAAAGACAAAATTGAAAACAAGAGCCGGTGGAACAATACGCCAAGGTTGAGGCAAACTAATAATTTAATTAACAATTAAATTAAAACCACGATTAAATTAACAATTCGATAAACCACAATTAAATTAGCAATTCAATAAACCACAATTAAATTAACAATTCAATTGAAATCGCAATTAATCATGTTCATGTCTCATCTAACTTTTAATGTTGAATTAAGAATAAGTTTTTTAAAGTTAATGTAAATTAAAAGTTAATTAAAATTTTTATTTCTTTACTTTCTGCTTGGATCTCCTCCTCTTCCGCACATGACAAACAAAGTTGCCCAAATGGCTCCAAAAATGACCGAAGCGACAGGCGAAAATTGAGCAAATGAGCAATTCGATGAAGCTCCCCACGTGTCTGCAGATTTTCTGATCGTAACTTCCCGAGTTGTCCAATTGACCTCCGTGACATTCATGTTGGCATACAAAAGACAATCGCTTTGGAATCCCTTCACGATGTTGCCCATTCCCATGGCCGTCGCAATACCAGAAATTACAACGAGGACGTAGGCGAACAATTGACAACTTTTCCAGCAACCGCTCACTTCGCTTTCGCTCTTCTCGAGAATCGAAATTCGCATCGGTGGTTTTCCACCTCTTCGGGATTCAATTAACCCGGGCATTTTAAAAAACTTTTTTCAAACTCCCTCTTGATTTTAATTAATCTTGATTTTAATGCACTTTTAACAAACAAAATTAACTAACAATAATTAATTAACGATTATTAGCTAACTGGTAATTTTAATTTAATATAATTTTAATTAATACACTTCACAGCACTGATTTAAATGGAACTTGAGCAGTAATTTTTAATTAGTGTTTACTTGGGCGGAATATCTTGAAAAACGCGTTTTGACTGATTGGGTTTGGCGGTGGGAAGTCGAATGAGCGAGGGAAGTCAAAGGAATTCATCCTGAAATTGAGCTGGAAAGAAAAATATAAACAAATCATCAATTCAAATATTCAAACAACTTGACTTTAAAAAGTTAATACGCCTCATTTACAAACTTGATATATTAAATACTCAAATGACTTCTTTCTCAATTGCTTGTAAGACAATATTTATAAAAATATCAATTTCATACATAATAAAATAAATACATATCTGAAATCTCTATATAAAATATGTACTATATACAAATATGTAATATACATGTAATTATACGAACTTATAATATTATTTTTCATTATGTAAATTACATATTACATATACAGTAAAACATATTTGATATCTTTTATAAGAAATCAAATGCGATTCAAAAATGTTTACGTTTATTTGTTCGTAGTAATATTTTATTTTCATTCTTTAATGGCCATGTTAAGATAATGTAATGTAACTTGGACCGTGAAGGCGCGAATGAACATAATGTAACCAATGGTAAGATAATGTATATAAATGATGTCATTAATAGGAATTAATATCCGATTCTCACAAGTTTCACTAACTCAGCTCTTTTAATGGAAAGAGATTAAAAAAGAGAGTCGTGAGAAACCAAAGAAGACGCAGTTCAACATTTGGGAACTTTAACTCACTTTAACCAACACATTTACAATACATTTAATAGATGTTGAAAAACCAATGTTGAACTGAACATTTTCAAGAACACTCAAACTACAATGTTTGGAATACGCAATGTTTAGAATAAACAAAATGTCTTAAGAATAAACAAATCTCCTTATGTAACTTGTTCAATCTGGTAATAAATCCCTTGAGACATTCAGAGAGTAAATGTTAAGTTTAAAGTTATATGAAATCTATTGAAGTTGTGTGCAAATGAAAATTTTAAACAAATCCCCAACTGTTTGGTATTTTAACACTCAATTTAAGACATACGATTTACAATGTCAATTACAATGTCAATTACAATGTCAATTACAATGCCAAAGAGTCAATGGGATTTGTGAGAGACAAATGAGATTCACATTGATAAGATTTTAGTAATAATAATATTACAACATGGAATGAAAACATGCTGAGAACAAAAGAGAATTATAATAATAATGCAGAACGTAATTGTAATGAGATTCTTATTGCACAATTTATGTCTAATGGTGAGGTGATTTATATTCGATTAATCCAGAGAAGAGGATAAAGATTAATTTATTAATTGTGGTTAATTATTATTAATGATTAATGTTAGTTATCTTAAATTACAAATGTGGGAAGAAGAACGAAATGTGAGGAATTGAGAAAATGAGACGAAATGGGTGAGAAGGAAAATCGCCATTGGGTTGATCGGTCCAATGAGTTCTAAATACATTTATAGGGCTTTGACCTGACAAAAATTTCTAACCGCAGAAAGAGTCAAATTCTCAATATATGTATTTAAATCCTATTTAAACTATTTTTATTAAATCATATTTAGTATAAATCCAATCAGATTATTTATTAAATGTTTAAATTAAAAGATTTATAATTTAAAATATATAGATGGAATTCCTTCAACTATTTGATTATTTCGAGTAATCAATTAATGATAAAATATTTATATTAAAGTGAAAATTAAGGTAATTAAATTGTATTTTAAATTGTATTTAATTTATTTTTTAAAAAAACTTATTACTATTTTGTTTCAGATCACTTTTTTCAACAACTTTTATTTGAAGAATGATTAAATTGGAATGGTTATTTCACTTAATGTTAGTTCATTAGAAAATAATAAGTGAGTCATTTAATCTTATCGAAATAATCGATAAAAAATTATGTGAATATGACCAATAGAAGAA
The DNA here is from genome assembly GCA_034687125.1 of Neelides folsomi. Lineage (NCBI taxonomy): Eukaryota > Metazoa > Arthropoda > Collembola > Neelipleona > Neelidae > Neelides > Neelides folsomi. Next base: position 8,597 of record JAQGBZ010000690.1, read on the forward strand.
TTCAAATGTTATGAACTTTTCTTCTAACAAAAACTGTTGACGTTGAGGAAAAGCATTAAAATAATGTAAAAGGACCACTTGAGCACTTTGGGAAAATTTCCACAATTTTCCAATACTTAACAATTTCCAAATGTTTACAAACCCAAACGTGAGGTGAATGTCAATTTAACATAATCAATCATACAAAAATCAAGTTTTATGAAGGGAAATGTTCGATATGTTAAAATAAATATTTGACATCGATGATTGTACAAAAAAGACAAAAATGGTTTCGTATCGTTTCGTATGATGAAAAAGATACGAATTTCACAAGAGCTGACTTTTTTGTTTTGTTTGGGTATGTGAACCAAGTGCCATTTTCTTCATTTTCACACCTTGAACATCAAACAACTAACCTTATAATTACAATACTAATTACCTTGTGACAATATACATGTATGGTATGACAATATATCTACCTGTATATCTGCCTGAATAATGATAATGAGTAGAATTATGAATTAGTATAGCCAATGTTTTTGGACTTATTGGTTTCGAATATGTCAATTGTATTTGAATGGTAAAAAGACCTTCGTGAAGAGCTGAAGGTCGAATTGCAGATAAATTCTTAATTACTTAATTACTCTTTTTATCACATAGAAAAATAGTTAATGTTTAATATTTAATGTTATTTAGCTTATTCGACTAACAGAATTAGTTATTCAACTTGTAGAGAAAAATATTTACCAAAAGATCTTTTATAGAATTGAGATTGGTAGAGGTTTACTTGTACAATTAACACAATTATGTATAATCATTAACGTTAATTAAATAATTGAAAATTTTTGATTATTTATATCAAGGGAAAAGCTGTAAAATAAATTAAAATGATGTAAAATGAGAAAAATCTTACAAATATGTAATGAGAATTAAATAAATTGAAGAATTGAACTGGAATTGTTTTGTTGAATTTCCTAGTAAAGAACTATGCCCTTTATCCACATAATATTTCGGGTGAATTAGAAAAATGTAACGTGGTGCAAAATAGGAAAACAAACCCAGTTAATTATAATTGGATATTTAAATGACTTGGAACTTTTTATCAAACTTACTTACTACACCTAACATTGTTAGCTTAAGCTAACACTCTTTAAGTCACGAATACACTATTACATAAATGCACATTAAAGGTTTTATAAGTTAACTAAAGTTATAAGTTATAACTAAAGTGCCACTTTTTACGATATTATGAAATTTACCAAATCTGTTAATCTCACTAATCCGAAAAAGTATTACATATGATAAAAGTAACGTAAGGATGAATGACTTTTCGCAATGACGTGTAAAAGTAATCTATCATCTGATTATTCTGATTCATCAGTTAATGAGGTTAAATGAACTTAATCTGAATTAAAGAATTAAGATAATATATGCCAAATTGGATAATCAAATAAAAATAACGAATTATTAAATATGATATTTTATAAAATTGTCTTTATATAATTAATTATTTATGGAAATTAAATGAGAAATAATGTAAAAAATGGAAAGGTGTGAATTACATTTCCGCAACACCTTATTTGACCATGCTTATTGAGTTACTTTAGCATGAGTTAAAAAAGTTAGTAAAATGAGGTTAAAGAAAATTAGTTAATTGACTTACAGAAAGCTGTTCTTGGAGTTGACCATTAGATGAATAAAGGAAAGTTTTAAATGGGTTGTGAAAGCTCTAAAGGGGGTTTTAACTCACTTGGACCAAATAAGGCAAAAGGAAAAGGGTAGAAATTAAATATTAAATATTTTGAGACCTCGCTGCCGCTTCGGAATCATCACGTGACTTTCATTCACAACCTCCTCGCTTCACTCTTTTCAAATTGAAAAAATTCTCTTTAACTTTAAAGTTAAATTCAATTAAAGTTGAATAATTAAAGTCTTTAATTTAAAGTCACTTTAAAACTTTAAATCTCTTTAAATTTTTTAATTATAATCATTTAATTCATTAAAAACATTAATCAAATTTAGTTTGGTCTGTGTTTGATCATTTAACAATTTAATTCGGATGGTGTTTTAAATGCGAAACAATTTGAGTAACATGGGATCCAAGCAAAATGAAATGAAAGGTAATTGAACATTTAACTTTAATTTAACTTTATTTTTATAATTTGCAATGTTCAAGCCGAATAGAATATTACGATTTAAGAATTATATTAACATATTTGGAAAATTATAAGTTATATTTTTGAGAGTCTCATGTTTAAATGATTCTTCTAAAGTTCAATTTGGCACATAAGTAATTTAAGCTAATGATTAAGTTTATAGGTATTTAAGTCATTTAAGTTAGAGGTTAAATTTATATGTATTTGAGTAATTTAAGTTAGAAGTTAATTAAATAGAGAATAAATCGTGAGTGTCTTGTGGAACCTATCAAAATTTTCCTTTTTAAAGGCAATTAAGCAGAAGTTGGCAGCTTAAAGCTCTTTTCCTTTTTTGACTCAATTTGTGGAGGAAAAATGCGAAGTCTCCTCAAAGTCAATTCATTCCTCGACCTTCGTCCTTCTCCGACAACTTTCAAACTCTTGAGGAATTTCTCCATCAACAATTATAAAACCAACGCTCAAAGTGACGTAAATCAAATCCACATTTATCAAATCAAATCACCATTAAATCCACAAATCAAACCGTCATTTAATTATCAAATCAAATCTCCGTTAAACCATCAAATCAAATCCACACCAAATCGCCATTTTATCCATTTGGGAAATTTTCTTCGATTCAACTCGACCGTTGCGATTCCAAATCCGGCCGATTCAAAAGAATTAAAAGACTCGAAAGATTTAAAAGATTCGAAAGATGGCAAAGATTTAAAAAATGATTCAAAAGATTCCTCAAGTGCAAATTCTCCACTTCCGCCACTACCGAAGAAATCTTACAAAGAGCGTTTAACATTTTTCTGGAAACTTTTATTAAACGATTACAAATCGGTGTTTGTGGAAGCTTACGAAGAAGGGAAAGAAAAACCGAAAAAGTCATTTCTTTATTTAACAATTTTCACCGGCCTTGGTTTCTTAATTCTGACCAATCCAGACGAAGAAAGTTATTTTTCCGATTTGACCCGATCCGCCGTTTGGCTCAATGTCGTCCCAAACAGTCAGCGAAGATCCGAAAGTGAGAAATATTTACGCGATTTGAAAATTAAGGAAAATCGGGGTCAACTCCAATATCAAAACTTGGCTTTTTTCTCGATCATTTGGGAGAGTTCCGAACCCGCCGATTTGGCCTCGGTGTCAGCTCAATGCAAATATTTAAAACCCCGATGGCGAGAATTTCCCTCGAGGACTTTGGACGTCGGGCTCGGTGGGAAATGGTGGAGTTTGGAAGAAAATATGAAAAACTACGATGTGAATGAAGAAGAATGGGAGGAAAAGAAAAGCCAAAGGATGAACATTGCTCACATGATTGGAAATCCTCCGCAGATGGAAAGAAATTAAATTAAAATTCCGTTTAATTATTCTTCATTATTGTCAATTATTATTTATTTTAGTCAGTTTTGTTAGATGTATATACGCGACAAGCCACTAATTCTAATCCACTAAATATTCTTATTAAACTTAATTAATTTAAAGTGTTAAATACAAATGTTATACATAATGCCAATATAATATTCGTTAATAACATAATTAATTATCTTTATTTAACTATGATTATTATTTTAGAAAAGTTCCTAAATTGTTCATTGCAATTAGTTAATAATTGTTCCATCACATTTTATTACTCATTGAGATTATTGTAAATTTTTGTGAAATATTTATTATTGGGTTTAATAAATTTGACAATTTGATTTGTTAACTAAACTCATTAATTCACAGTTAATTTTAATTTATTATCAATTATCATGAGTTAGTTTTAACATTAAGTTTAAGTATAAGTATAATTAAGTTGGTTCTTAAAAGCTATTAGTAAAAGTAAAGGTTATTTCGTACGTTGATTAAAAGTAAGTTAATCTTAAATTTAAAGGAAAGGTATTTAATGAAATTTAATGAAAGGTATTTAATGATATGAATCAAATCGGATTTTGAATGTTTAGACAATTTGTTGAGCATCTCTTGGCACGACAGCGCTTGGATTCCGATTCTGAATGGAACAAATGTCTTGGATTACTTTTCCGAACGGAGCAATCCTTTTTACGATCGAACCTGCAATAATGAAATTGTCAAAATGCAACGGCTCAATCCTGAACAACTCAAGTAAACTTTTTAAACTTTCATTTAAATTTAAATTCATAATAAGGTTCTCAAAGATTTACAACTATTTATTTATATGTTAAAATGTTTTTAATTTAATCAATTTTATTTAATTTAAACAGCAACATGACTGGTTTGGAATATATTCTCTTGCACGTCCAAGAACCCATTCTTTATGTCATCCGGAAACAACATCGACATTCTCCGGTTCAAGCTTTGCCACTTGCTGATTATTACATAATTGCTGGGGTTGTTTACCAAGCACCAGATTTAGCAGCAGTCGTCAATTCACGTTTGGTAAATTCTCAATTAACTTTTTTAAATAGGTTTAATCGAATTTTTATTTTATTATTAATTATCATTTCCGACAATGACGGAACTATTGAAATTGATTTACCTAATTGGTTTAATTTAAATTAATAAAATAAAAAAAAGCTTGACTTTTAGCTTAGTATTTTTTATATAACTTTTAAATATTTCAATTTTTTAAATTTTGTAGTTGAATTCTGTGAGTCATTTGCAATCAGCGTTCGACGAGTGTTTGTCCTATAGCCGCTATCATCCTTCCAAAGGTTATTGGTGGGAATTCAAAGACAAGGAACCGGAAGAGAAGAAGAAAAAAGAAAAGAAAGAAGAGCCGTCGTCGCTTTTTCAAAGGAAAAGAGTCGATTTGCTTCTAATGGAACTTGTCAACAATTTTCCACCTAAAACTCAACAAGATTCATCTGCAAAAACTCTCGTTCCTTCATGTAAATCAAATTTATTTAAAAAATCAAATTCATTTAAAAAATATAGTTAATAATCTTGTTAAATTAAAAAATTATATTATTTAAATTATTCCATTTATATTGTTTTTAAAATACTTTTATTCAATATAATTTCTTTAGTTGGTTATCCTTGATGGAAGGAATTTTCATTGTTAAATTTGAACTGAATTTAAACATTTGGTTTTGTTTATTTTAGTGCTCGAAGAACCCAAAAGTGCGGAAGGTGCAAATACAAATAAAACGGTCGACATCTCAAATGTAAAGATCGAGAAAGCGGACACCCCGACGAATGGAAATTCAACGACTGTGAATCCAAGGATGAAACCTCCACCAGAAAAGAGAGCAAGACTTAATTAACTTTTAAATCTAAGCAAATTACCAAGGCTCATTTCCTCAAATCTTCATCGCCCATGGAAGTTCATTACAAGAATTTGTATTTTGTATCGCTTGATATTTCTACTTAAATGCTTTCTCTATCAAGAAAACGACGTGTGTCATTATTTTTTATTCAGCTTCCATTTATCAGAGAATGTTTTTATTTTTTAAATGTACAGGAAAAAAATATCATAAAAGCAATTAAGAGAATCACCGTAAGTGAATATAAGTATAGTATTGTGTTACAAAATGTGGTGATATTGTTGCTAATTTGGACCCCGATTTTGTCAATATTGTTGCTAATTTGGACCCCGATTTTGTCAACACTTTTCCCAAGTTCAGATCCGATTTCTTTAATGATTCCCCTTGTCAGCGCCTCCACATCCTCAAGTTTGGGAATATTTCCGTTCAAGTCAACCCCTATTTAAATATACATATTTTATATATTATGCAATTATAAAATTAATTACAATATAGATCGATATTTAATGAAATATTTGGGAAAAGAAATATAAACTATAATTTTACCTTGAAATTGTATATGTGTAACAGACATACGCCCTGCCAAATCAGGTTTGATCAGCGTGTTTTTCAGAGGAGCTTCTTTAGGAATTTCCTTTAAATTCAAATATTTGTTTTTATATTAAATTAATATATAAATTATATATAAATTATAAAAATGGTCATATTTGTAAATATTATCTCTAATAATTAAATTAATTACATTTTGACACTTGAGCTCAGGTTGAAAACTTTCTTCGTTTTGTTGACCCAACAACACAAATAATGACAAAACAATCAGAAACGCCCAGATCCTCATCTTCTCCCAAAAATTGTCGGTTAATGAGTTAATTACTTTATATGTTTGACGTAATGATTTTTAAATACGATTTATTTTATTATTAAACTAAAATCAAAATAGCCAAATTTACAATTATATATATGTAGTACAAAATCAAGCAAAAAATTAAAGAGAAGCTTTAAAGACTAGACGTTATATCAAACTGGTAGAAATGAATATCACTTACATATAATATTTTATCTGTTTTTTTCTTTCCAAAATCAAATAATCTGATTGAGCCATTTGAAACGTTGGATTGATTATTTGGTCCTGATCTACACATGTTTAGATTTTAATGTTAATTTCTTCAATTTTCTTGAGGTTTTTATTTGTATAAAGTTCACATGCACGGTAGTTATTCTAAGCATTCATATTCATTTTTAACTTGATAAGGAATTTGGGGTCATTTTTCTTTAAAAAGAAAGGTTTACAATAGCAGGAATAAAGAAAAAGGTAGGCGTAAAAGGTAGGCTTAATATTGATTTTATAATCTTTTCTTGGAAAAGTATATGTATGTACGTATAACCTAAATATAGATATATTTTGTTGTATACATTTATATACAATATATTTGGAATTATGATACAATTGTACTACAAATGTATGTATTTATTATATTTAAAATACCTATCTTATTTTTCAATTTTTTTATCTTTCAAAAATGATGAATGAGAATGAATGTTGAAATGATTTTATAGCATACGATAACTTTTCATTACCTTGCTATCTAAACAAATTACAAAAGCTCGTTTCCTGGAATCTTCATTGTCCATGGAAGTTCATTATGAGAGCACTGTTTGAATCATTTGATATTCTAATAAATGTTGCTTTCATCAAGGTTTCACTAGACAATGTCAAATATGACATCTTTCGTATTTAATTACTTTGCATGGCTATTTATTATCAATTTATGTATGTATGTATATACAACGTTAAATTCAATGCGTTTTTTTCATTTTATATAATAATAATCACCTTTATTCTTTAATTATGATTTGAATTTATTTACATTTACAAAAATATTTTATGATTTCTAATTCAAAATCAATTATAATATATTCTGTTTAAGATGCTTGAACTAAATAGTAACCTACTATCGGGTGAGCCTTAAGTTTCGTGGCCTCAGCATTGGTTCATCACTTTAATGTCATTAAAGTTATATATCTTTAATTATGTCGATTTGATGGGCAATAGGTTAAAGAATTAAGTAGGAAACTATTAGCTCAAATTGTTAATCCACAAACAAATGGCAGCCACTTTTCTTTGAGAAATGGTAATTTCCACTTTTACTTCTTTTACCCTTTTAAAGTCATTTTCCTAAATAATGGACAATTAAAATATGAATGAAAATTCAAAAAATAGTTAATTTTATTAGTAAATTAATATTTTAATTTATTAATAATAACTTATTAACAGAACAAGAGCATAACTGTAGAGAGAATTATTCGAATTTGAATACTTGACAAAAACAATTAAAAATGTAATCTTAAAAAATTCGAATTTGGGATATTTGGATCAAGAATGAATATTAATAATGTGAATAAATTAAATCCCAAATTACAATTCAACAATATAACCGCATTTTAATAACCAAATAAAATCTTTTTTTTTACAAAAAATGGTCAAATGAACACTTTTTTGAAGAGGAATTTTGCATTTTGAAATTTTGCATTCATCTTCTGTTTTTCCTTCCGATTCTTTTCTTGGGATTTCCATTTTCGAGTATCCAATTCCTTAAGTTCTCAATTCCTTCTCCTGTCATTGGGGAAACTTCTTCAACTTTGACCCGTTTCTTCATCAATCCCACAATGTTTTCCAATCTCATCATGAACTTTAAATAATTTAATTTTTCCCGATTCGTTAAATCTTTTTTAGTAAGAACAACGAGGAATTGGGCGTCTTTGAGTTTCTCGTGAGAAATCAACTCCATTAGGAAAACTGTCGCGATCGAAATTTGGAATAAATTGCTGCTGTCGACAACGTACATGACCTGAAAATATTAATATTTAAATAAATTATTAATATTATATTGTATTTAATGAATGGAGAGAAGAGTAAAAGGCTTTATTTTTTAAAGGTGTATCTCATCTATTAAATGTAATTAAATTTCAAATAATTTAATTAAATTGAAATAATTTAATTGAAATTCTCACAGCATTTGAAGGGAAATAAGAAGTCCAAATTGGAGCCATCGAACCTCCGACTTCTCTCACTTCAACCGGATTCCTTCGGTCTTTTTTCTCTTTAACTTCCACTTCTTGAACAGTCACAATGTTCGTGCCGACCGTTTCCACAGTTGAGGTCACATCTTTGACCGAAGGGGAGGTCAAACGCTTCAATAAAAGAGTCTTCCCTGACCCAACAGGGCCAAGACACAAACAGGCCATGATGACTTTCTCCAACCTTAGCAACGGCCCCGTTGCTAATAAACTCTTAAACTGTTTCTCTAAAATGATCAAATCTCACATTGATTTAAAATTATTGATAAAACAAGTTCAAATGAATCTTCAAATAATGAAACATAAAGTTAATTGTCGATTAAACTCCCAATTGATCATTTTAATCCAGAAGTGAAGTTATATTGAAATGGTCACTTCCAAAGCGAATGAAGGGAAAAAAGGTGATGGGACGCTAAAAGACGAGAAAGGGAAAAAGGGGGAAATTACAAGTTCAACCGAACGGAAAAAGAGCAAAGATGGGAAAAGTCTTGACAAAGAAACTGTTGAATCTAGTGAGGTCAAAGATGGTGTCAAAGGTGAAGTCAAAGAAGGTTCCAAAGTTGAGAGCTCCAAAGATGAAGTTCAAGGTGATGGCAAAGGTGAGGTCAAAGAAGGAGTCAACGCTGAGGTTAAAGAAGGAGTTAACAGTGAGGTCAAAGGTGAAGAAGTAAAAGATAAGAAAAATGGTAAAGATGTGAAGGGCAAAGGCGGAAAAGACAAGAAAGGGAAGAATGGAAAAAAGAAGAAAACGACGCTTGCCGACGATGATGAAGAAGACGAAGGCGAAGACGACGATTTGTACACGACGGAGATTTTCGACATTCCCGGAATTCCTGGAATCGGCCACGACCATCGTCCGCCACAACCAACAAAGAAGAAGAAGGGAGAAGAAGACAAAATTATTTTCCTTGAGGTTCCGCGAGTCAAAGATGAGCCGACAGTGATGGAGAAATTCGCAACGTTGGATCAAACAAACGTCCAGGAACTTCATAATCAATTGGCAAAGGTCAAACTTGCATGGCCGGAAAATTTTCCTTCTTATGACAAAGAAGAATATTTTGATGTCAAGTAAAATAATTAATAATTATAATCATAATCATAGATTTAATTATAATTAATATTCTCAATTAAATTAAAAAATCTGCCTACTAAATCAGTTAATTTTTTTTATTAAGATTAAGTTAATTAATAATGATGAAGCTATTCTAAATCCGATTTGTGTTTCAGATTCAAAAAACATCCCAAATCATACATTTCCTGCACAGCAAAAGAAAAAGCAGTTTTGTGGCACGCAGAAAATTTTCGTCTTCAATTCCAAAATGCATTTCCCAAAAGACGTCCTTTGTTCATTGCACCAAAAAACGAATGTAATTTGCCATTTTTTTTAGATAAACAGACGATTCGAACTATTTGTTAAAAATGAGATTTTTAATAAAATGATTTCTTTTATTAATTTCAGGCGGCTTCCAAAAACTTTTTCCAACTTTTATTTCTCCTTCTGTTTTGGGTTATTGGGATTTCTTTGATCCGGAAAGAGCCGCTGAGTTTTTGGCAAATTTCTTCGCTCCGCAAATCCTGTCACCTTCAAACATTGTTGTAAGTTTAATTAAAATAATTAAAGTTAAAATTTCTATAATTTATCTACTTTGGTGGCTCTAAGAAAGAGAAGAACGAGAACTATTAAAATTTACTTAAAGGAATAATTAAATCGTATTTTATTTTTTAAAGTAAAAGACTTTTCAAGTTTTCTTTAACAATTTATTATTTTATCTATTATTTGGCTATTTGTATACCTAGTGCGGAAGTATAAGATGTTACCTATTGATTTTCAAATTTTAAAAAAACTAATAGCTTTTATTCCAAGT
>JAQGBZ010000691.1:0-18725 GCA_034687125.1 Neelides folsomi
GGAGGAAATAGAATAAAGTGACCATTTTCGAGTACTCGCGAGTAACTCGAAAAAATTGAAATTCACTCGAGTCGAGTCGAGTACTCGAACTCGATCCCTAATAATAACATAATAAAATAAGTAATATACTCTTTTAGCATTTTCAATGATGAAGACAGTTGATTTGGCTAATCCCATAAGGGCACCTTCCTAGATAATTATGAAATCATCATTACTAACTAACCAAAATTAAATATTAATAGTTTAAGAGTATTTATATTATTAATTAATACTAATTATTAATTATCCTATAATAGTTATGATTTGTGTAATCATGTTAAAAATGTACGAAAATAAGATTGTACGCACTTTACCTTCCAAACCCATACAAATTTCCCTCCAATTTGTAGCGGATGCTACCTTTCCTACTTATATGGTATGGTATGTAAATTTATTACTTACCTCCAAAGGGATCTTCGTGTCGGATTTTCCTCCCTCTGTATGAAAACAACAAAAATTATTAATTCATATCATATTATAAACTTTGGTACATACCTAAGTAATATATAAAATATCGTATATGTATCGTTGTATTTGTATTGATCTTATGGAATTCTTACTTGAGAAATATTACAAATGGTAAGGCAGCCAAAAAAAGGGTCCAAATCATTCTGGTAACAAAAGAAAGACATCCCCAACTATCCCAATATGAAAGATCATTTCCGGGTGAAATCTTCAGAAGAGGTTTAATTACAAAACCCAAAGAATAAACTGAAATGTACAATTATATATCATTTCAATATTCATTTAATTATAAATATGTTATTTAATGACAAATTATAAAATGTAATTTATAAACGGGTATATTTATAACAGCAAATAAGAAACAACTTACGAAGAATGTAAAGCACAGTATCAGCAATTAAACGAAGCATAACCATCCAAGGAATCTGAAATAATATTAAAATTTGTTAAATCCCGGGAGAATTCGCAGAAACGAAAACCGAAACCCTCCATTTAAACCCTCATGTTAATTCTTTGTTTTAATTCAATTTTAGTTTATGTAATTAAAAGAAGTCAATACCTCCATTCGACGATTTGTATTTGGATTCATGGCCAGACACTCGCTGTCATCTTCACACCCAATGAAGAGTGAATGGAACGAATAAGCCATCCGGCCTTCCCTTTCATTCATTACAGATCCAGACCCATTTAATATTATAAATAAAATATATCTAATTCCCTTATAGTAAAATAGTAAAGACACATGATCAGACTTATTTTTATGTGTAAAGAAAACAGATGTGAACCCTCGAGCCATTCCACCTTATAAACTTAAGACCAGAAATGGATGAAGATGAGTTTGTGTTTTTTTTGCAATTTGTCAAAAAATGAATCCGGTTTCAATTTCACTTTATACTTCAATTTAAGTTTTCATTATGTTTATACGTACACATATACGTTTGTATACATAGCATTTTATATAATAAGTTCATATTAGGAACTTCTTAAATATAGGTACTTTGGTACATAATAGTACTATATAGTATTTGTTACTTAAATAAGTTAAGTTAATTATAAGATATTCAATTTTAAGCAACTTGAACAATAAAGTTTTTTTTGAACTTTAAATCTTGACATGTGTCAGGTTTCTTTTGAGTTTCCGTATGTTGGATGTCTTTTGTTAATTTATTGTAAGTTTCCTGTTTCATCCAGGACTTTAAAACAACTTTGCATGCAATGTAAGTGAGGAAGAAAATCACAGCGACACCCAAAACTCCAAAAAGGATCCGAATCACATAGGAAGTTCCTTCTTGTTGTGGGCCGAAATTATCCTTCTCGACAATGTAATAATTCTTGAGTCGTTTCAAAACATCAGTTTCATTTTCGTTCGCTTTGTTGATCTTGTCGACAATTCTCATTTCGTGATATTTGACTTGTTGGGGAGAAATTGGACCGAAAAATGGATCGAATGACCAGCAAATTCCCCAGAAGATCAAACACATCACAAAAAACATCCGGAAAGCAACCCAAAATAAAGCGAATAGCGGCATTGACTTTAAGTTAAAAAAACATTAGTTAATTTGAATTAATTTAGTATAATTTGTTAATTAAAATTAAATAATATGTTCAATCTTCAATTTGTTAATTAAAATAAATAATTAGTACAATTTATTAATTAGAATTAAATAGCTTAATTTTGTTAAAAATGATGTAATTTGATTAATTCCTTACGCAAGAAATTGACAACAGAAAAAGAGCAGTTGTAATAATCATAATAAATCCCAAGTACATGAATGCTAAACATTGCAAAAATAATAAAAAGTGTTAAGGTAGAATTAGAACAAGCCCTATCCTTCTAAATGTATCTTACGGAATCGACGGAGGCTTTTACGCTAAAGTTATCAAAAAACTTCAAATATATTTTTTATTTATTAACCTTTCTTATAATACATTTCGTTATATTCTTTGTTTTAATGTTGCTTAATTCACTAATAAAAACTTTTGATGGATGGTTTTCTTTTCGGAATCAATAACTCGTTAATTAATGAATTGTTTATATAAGTTTATATGCTCATTAAATAGGAAATTACCTATTGAATAACATTTCGTTCATTAATGATTGATTAAAGTCCCTGTTAATTATATATTTAGAATAATTAACTAACTGGGCAAATTAATGGAATTGTATTAGTTTTAATAATAAAATGTGACTTGGAAATAGGAATTTGTATTTTGATATTCATATTTCTCTCATCCAAACTTTAGCCAATCACCACGCGACTGGGGTTAAGTCATTTAAAATCATTTCTCATTTATTTTTAAAATCATTCATATTCCTAGATAATTGTTATTTATAAAACTTAGGCATTTAGATTAATTAAATAGTTAAAATGTTACATTAGGAGTTATATAACTGCAGATTTTGGAATTCTAATTCAGCCTTAAGTTCAAATTTTGAAATAAGGCGGGTATTGTAACTTGTAACAGTTAAAAATAAGTTAAATTATAATAAGTTAACTTGAGTTAATTGTTCAAATAACTAATTAGTAAATTAATTTAATTTTACCGTGTGCGAAGTAATAGTATATATTGATTTCATCGAAATTCTTGAAGATTTCTAATGGTGGGAAATTCATTTTGCGACATTTGATCGAAATATCTTCATGGGATTGTTGGACAGAGTTGTAGTGATCTAATTGACATCGTTTGATCTTTGATTGATATTCTTCCATCATTTGGGCTCTTCGCAAACCGAGCAAACGGTGTGTGATTTCCTCATGGCTTTGGCTCGCTTTGGCGCTCGTCAGAATGTACGGTTTTTCCATTGTCACTCCATAATGGTAACTTACATTGATCACAGCAAAATCAATCTGCAGATTTGACAAAACGTTTAATTTGACAAGTTAATTTAATTTGATTAGTTAATTTTATTTTAATCTTGTTAACTTAATTTGGTTAAATGGGATTTTATTAGATTAAGTTATTTAGTTAATTTGATATTTAATTTGATTAATTTTGATTAATGTTTAATGCTTAGGTCTTATGGATTGAATCAATAGCTTACGAAAATTGTCATGAGCAGAACAAAGGTCACGGATGGAATTCCAATCCTCCAGAACACTTCTAACACTCGCATTTTGTATGACGATTTTGATTAGAAATTTTAAAATTTTCAAAAATTTTAAATCACGCGTTTCTTCAGTCGGCTCAATCGTTCAATTCAATCATAATAATCACAATTTAGTTTCCTTGTTGAAAAATTAAAATAATGGCACTTTTTAGACTTATAATAAAAATCCATATAATTTTTCTCAATCTTCCTATTCATAACTTCCTAAAGAACTAACTAACTAACTAACTAACTTAAATGTAGACTCTACATTTAAGGTCCTCAACATTTAAGATTTAAATCCTTATTAATTTTCTTTAAACTTATGACTACTGTAATCTGTAGTTAACGTTTTCTCTAACTTTAATGCAAATTGTCAAATAAATGATAAATGCACTTCAATCAATCAAAACTTGTTTATTTGTTCTTTAATCGTTCTTATTTTATTCATCTGATAGTAAATATTTTTTAGATTAATTTACATGTGAATTGTAAATGAATTGTAATTGGTCTGAGCCGCAATTTTGGCATTATGGGCATCAATTTGGGTCTGGGTAATTGAGGCGAAATAAGGATCCGATGCCCACAAAAGCCCGAAACCGAGAAGACAAGCGAGGAAAATCAAACGGAAGAAAATCCACACGAAGGTAAATCCAAACAGCGGCTGGACAAAATAAAATTAAAAATTGGTAACGTAAATTAAATTGATTTAATAAAGTTGATCAATTTTATTAAATTTTATCAATTTAAATCAATTAAATTGAAACCTTATAGTTTCCAATTTAAATCCATTTGTCATAAAAGTTTAGATTCTTGGTCCTTTCAATATCATTATCCGTAAAGGCATAAGCATGTAAGAGTATAAGATTTAATTAAGATGCCAAGAAAATCCATTCAATACAATAATCATTCTTGTAAATACATAATAATTTATTATTATGACCATTTGAATTAATTTCGTCGTTGTTTTAATTCATTATCTAGTGATTTTGTGTTAAATTTTTATATTAGAGTAAGCATAGAGGATTATTAGTTTAGGAACTTCAACATACTCCCTGGGCAAGAAAGAGAATGGAAAATCTGCGCGCAGCAAGGAAAAGAAATGCAAGCCCAAACCAAAAGATTTTCCTTTCTCTTTCTTGCCCAGGGAGTAGGTAATTGAAAATATTGAAATATAGTAAATATTCTAAATAAACAGTCTGGATTGGATTGAATATGATTGATTGTTCATGATAAGTATATTAGAAAATACATTATTTGCAAATATATTAAATATCAATGGAATTAGCACAGTTTGATAACGATTAGAGTATTAACACCATAATTATCAAATATACAAAGATTAAAGATTAATCAACATTAGCTGATTTGAATTTGAAATCTTTGAAACATTTGCTTGTTTAGATTTGCATAACGCATGAATAAGTGATTTTAAAACCAAAAATCCTTGGCACGTCGCTCTTCATGATTATTCAGAAATATTATTTTTATGTAGTATCAATTGAAAATTTAAGTATCTTAAGTACTTATACAAATATACATTGTAGATTGTAGAGTATAATAAACTTTGGTATACTTAATTATACCATATACCATAACATAGAGTAAGTTATATTAATATCCTTTGGTTTATTCTTTTTCTACATATATCACGCACTTTGACGTTTCAATCCTGAAAATCCCTAAAGATAAATCAAATCACCACTCAAGTTACCTCCGGATTAACATTAACCGGATTAAACAAATAAGCCAAAAAGACATTGGTGTAGATTAATTTTAGAATAATTGTTAAAAAAGATTAGGTCAGTGCTTAGTCTGCTTCTGAATTTGAAACAATGAAGTCGTTAATTCCAATTCTCTCGTTTTTACTTCTTAATGGAGTATTATTAGTGTAAGAATTAATTAATTAAATATAAATTATTATTAAAAGTTTAAATCACCCAGTTGTGTTATTTACGATTAATTAACTGTATTAACTATAATATTAACTTTATTAATGTATTTGATATATTTTACGTATTTGATATTTTTATAATATTTTATTAATTTTGCAGTGCAGGAGAAGGCTATTATGTTAAATTGCTTCAAACTCCAGAGCTCGAATGTACAATTTTGAGTTCCGAGCCAATTCGCCATTTCCGAGGTGACTCGGGAAATGAAAATGGATTGAGAGTTTTGAGCCGTGCCGCCGTTGCTCCACCAGATGATTCCATGTTAAAAGCCATCGATGAATCCCAAATTATTGAAATTTTTGGAAAGAAGAAATCGATCGTTGAAGGTCACATTGAAGCGATTTGCGAAACTCAGCAGAAATTGACGCCTCTTTCCACCAAGGAAGCAAAAAATCCTGAAGTGATCCAGATTGAAAACACCGGACCGAAAGAAAACCGGGTTGATGTTGTTTTTATGGGAGATGGATACACAGAGGACGAGCGACAAAATTTCATCGATGACATCATCAGACTCAAGGAGGACATGTTTAATGGAGTTACCTTCAGCTCATGGCTTCCTCTGTTTAACATCTGGGCAATTTACGTTCCTTCGGTGGAATCTGGAATTGGGTACAATGGAGCTAAAAACACAGCATTTAGACTTTACAGACAAGCTGGACAACTTAGGGCAGTTTTTACCGGAAACGCTGTTTATGCAAGACAAGTAAGTCATAAAATAATTATTTTGGCAGTATTTAGCATCTTTTAATAAAGTTTAATTTTTTCTATTAAATACATAAATTAATTAAATACATAAGTTATACTATTAAATACATAAATTATTTGTAATTATTATTGTAATTAATTTTTTTAATTATTAAATTAATTAGGTTTGTCAACTTACTGGAGCTAGTGGCTGCGACTATCCAAGTCTAATCGGAAATGACGATTTCTATGGCGGTCTTGGCGGCGAATTCGTAATTTCCACCAAAAGCGACCGAACTGGAACCGTCGTCTTGAGACACGAAATGGGTCACAACTTTGTCAATGTTGGAGAAGAATACGATAACGGTCAAGTTTACCGCGGGGTAAATGCTGCGACAACGGTTGCAAATCTCGGGTGGGCTCATTGGCTTACCGGAGCTCGACGTGAAGAACGGATGATGTACCGTTTGTTGGAATATCCCTGGGCTGATCTTGGAGCCGGAGAAAGATCTTACACTTTCACGTCAGATGGCTCTTATTCTTCATGGTATTGTTTAGTCTCCGTCTCCGCGGCGGGAGAAGCAAACTCACTTGAATTCAGACTCGACGGGCAGGTTTTAGACTGGGAATCCTCCGGACATGAAGATCGAGAATTTTACAGTTGGAGAGGAGAGGCAGGATTTAGCGCAGGCCAACATACATTTTCAGTCAAATCTCTTACAACCCCAACACATCCAGATATCCCGCGGATGATCGCGTCAATTAACATCCATGAATTTGGAAATGCTGATCAATTTGTAGGTGACAATAAACACGTGTCTGCGTATCCTACATGGGACACTTTGAGACGGAAAACCTTCAGACCGACCAATGCAGGGTGTTTGATGAGAAACATGACACATACTGAATTCTGCGACATTTGCAAGGAAGGAATGTGGTACGAATTTTTGAGAAGAATTTCTCTTATTGATGGCGTCACGGTTGAAAATAACGAAGCGGGAATTCCAGTGGCGACTTTGGCAACTTTGAGATTGGGACATTTGAGAGCAGAGAATAATATTATTCCTGGGGAGGAATTGACCACGAGATGGTATTTGGAAAATTCTGAATTTACTTCATATAGGGATAGATTCGAAGCTGAAAATCCTCCACCAGGAAATTGGCGAATTGATGTTCGGCTTTTCTCACCAGAAATTTTAAATGATCCCCAGGGTCTCACCTTTGACTCAATTACATTCACAGTTTAAATTATTTGAACTCCAAAAAATCCATATAATTTATATGAAAAAAAAAGAATTATATATTTATTTTCTTAATTCTAAAACCTATTCCAAGTGTTCGTCAAACTTGTCAAATGCAATATATTTGAAAATAAATTAGCCAGTGATAATAAAACATTATAAAATAACGTTTGTAGCTCTGATATATATTTATTTATTCATATAAATAATTTCCAAATTAACATTGATTTAATTGTATTTAACATTAGTTGACATTCAATTCTGATCAATTTTCAAAATAATATGCAATTAATATCAGTATTTATAAAGCTGTTACTTTTTAACATAATGTTTGTAGTGGAAAACAAGTCAAGAAATAAATTAGATTAAAATGTTTGCGAAGATCTTTGCCATTGGAAGGATGAAGAGATCTGACTTTAATTGAACGTCATCTTGAGTTGTTTCGCCCGTTGGTTTTGTTGTGTTTTGGTTTTCCACCGCCGCCACCATCGCCGCCATCGTGATCATCGCCACCATCCCAATCCCCACCCTCGCTCCCATCGCCGCCATCAAATTTATACCCGCATAGGTTTTTAATATATTTCGTGATTTCTCTCTTTGCTTCTTCAATTTTGTTTTCTTTAATGATTTTGGTCTACGTGTCTTTTCCTCCCTTGCAAGTGCATTTGCGCTTTCTTGAACACATAAAAATAATGGGGCAATGGCGGATGTGGTTTGCATTCATGTTCAGTTCCCTCTAACCATTTGCCATCAGCAAACAAGTTGGGTTTCCCGTCTGACTTGTCAAGATAATCAAGAGCATCAATTAAAGATTGAATGTAACTTTGTGTGTAAGGTTGACATTTTTGACCAGGTTCAAGACTTCCATCGTGGGAGTAAACAAAAGATCCAAATACGGCGAGGGAAACAAAATAGAGATCAAAGCCCATCTTAATTAAATTTGATTGATCTTTAATTATTTACAATTATTTGTCAAACTGTTCAGATTCTTAATAAATATTTATGGTAAGAAATTGCAATATAGTTTTTGTTTAACTTTATAAATGTTTCCATCTACTCTCCAGACGCCGAACCAATGCAGTTCCCGGGTTTTAGAATTTGAATAAGCTTATTATAATTTTAATCTATAGCAATTAAAATTATGTAACTCTAATTCAAATCAAAACCCGCGAAATGCCTTGGCTCAGCGTCTGGAGAGTAATTACGCTCATTCTAAAGTTAAATTCTATGAATAATTAAACATTAAATTATTGTCCAGTTTAGAAATGCTTTTGACTTTTTTGCCAAAAGGCGCAGGATATAGTAAGATGTATTGCAGTGTTGTTGTATAGGAGTCGTACATACTATATCCTGCGCTTTTTGGCAAAAAAATCAAAAGGATTTCTAAACTGGACAGTAATTTCATATTTAAACGAATGATGAAATGAAACTAATAAATTTTTATCAATTAATGGCAAATTATGTTTAGGATATAATTAATATTTAGTATTAAATATGTAATAGAAAATGATGGTTAAATTTTTTGAATGCAGCAAATTAATTTTTAATCAATCTCGTGTATTTAATGTTAGATTTACAATTTGGAGTCATTTTTGACTTGATCTTGAGTCAAGATTGACTAATATGATTACAATTACAAAGTTTATAATTGAGACATTGACAATTGAGATTACATTTTTTGCATAAAGAGAATTGATGGTGATGAGATTCAAATATTCGCAAGTATCTTGGCAGAAATTAAGAGGAAGAGGTTTGCCGTCAAATGAATTTGAGATGCTCCTCCACCACCACCACCAACAACGTCATTTTGGTCAGGAAACCCACACATGTCGTTCAAAAATCTATTCAGTTCTTTCTTCGCTTCTTCTTTTTTACCTTCCTTGAGAAGATTTGCCCACGTGTTTGGATATTCGACACATTTGGATTCCGATTTTTTGGAGCAATAATTGAAATATTTGTTCGGGGGAAATCCTACAAGTTGCACTAACAGAAAGGGGAAAGGATGTCTTTGTTATCAATACGATAAATGGGCCGTTCATGGGATTACATTTGGGGATGAGAAAGCAATTGCACATGGAAAGAAAATCGTTAAACAGTTGTGCTAAGAAGGAATTGACTCGGGACCTTGGACGAACACGAAGGCCCCTGGAAATGAAGCGGGAAAAGTTCGCGAATTTAATTTCTTCCTAATGCTTTTTGGAATTGTTGCATTAATTTCGTTTCTCTTCAATTGATTTCAAATTCTGATGAAAATTCTGATATTGATTTCAAATTGTAAACTTTGGAATTAATTGTAATTGTAATTATGTTCTACAATGGGAAAATGTGGATTTTGTGAAATACAAATAATTGTAATTGTAATAATGAAAATTTAAAATTCAATAAAGTTAATGGAAAAATAAAATGATATTTATTTCATTGTTAATATTCGTAACTTTATTTAAAAAAATGTTCATTTTAATCAAAGAAAAGATTTCATTATATTGATTCGTAATTAATACTTAATTACATATTTATATAGAAATATTATATAGGAGCTTGTTATATAAAATAAGAATATATTTGTAATGTTCGTTTAAACATTATTATCGTTTGTGTTAATGGAGCATGTTTTAACTATAATTCAGTAAAGAATGTAATTGAGAAGAATCGCAGTGAAGAACCCGAGAAGGAAAAAACCCAAGACTCGGAAATATCCAGGTTCGATTTTAAACTTTTTCCAATGACACAAAAGGAAGGACAGGAAATTGATTTTCACGTTCTGAATGTTAAATTTAAAAAAAATTAGTCAATAATCTTAATTGCATTAAGCAAACTATAAATTAAGTTATATTTATATATTAAGATAACTTATTTAATTACCGTATATGGTGGATATCTAAATCCGCCAACGAAATCTCCCAAAATTGAAAAATCTCGTTCAACGATAGATTTTCTGAAATTTTTATTATTTAAAATTAAATTGCCGAATATATTTAAAGTATTTGATTATTAAATTAAATTTTAGGTAAAAAAATTAGCAGCTTTCCTTTCTCCAATAAAATAATAAACCAACCTGTTAGAAAAAGTGTCGAAAGAGAATTTCCCATGATAAGATCCCATTCCACTTTCGCCAACTCCGCCAAATGGCAATTCGTCAACTAAAATTATAAAAAATCATTATTTAACCTTTCATTAAAACTATTAACACATTTTAATAAAATATATTATAGTGTATAAAGTGTACTATAAAAAAATATCAATTAAAAATTAATCAATTTAAAATAGCTGGCATTATTGTTCATTACTTGCGAATTGAATGATTGTGTCGTTAAATGCCATTGTTCCAGCTCGTGTTTGGTTTTGAAATCTCACTAAATATTTAACAAATTAGTCACAATAAGTAAATTATTAAACATTTAACTGAACCATATATGGATTTAATTAATGTGTTATAAATTATTTAAAGTTCTTACATTGTGTATCAATCTTGTCACTGAAGACATAACAGCACAATGGCTTTGGTCTAAAATAAACAAATTAATTAACTAATTCTATATGTAATTTTACAGTTTACAGCTTGAATTAATTATTATCAATTGAATGTTTTTAAAGCGTTTTATTTCTAATTACCTTTTATTTATAAAAGCAATTGCTTCTTCTTCACTGTTGACGGTCATAAATGCTAAAATCGGTCCAAAGATTTCTTCTTGCATGATTTCGTCATTTTCTTTCACATCGGTGATAACCGTCGGCTCAATCCAAAATTCTGATTCGTCAAAATTCCCGCCCATTGCAACTTTTCCATCTTGGAGCAATCTGATCAATCGCTTCCAGTGTTTCATATTCACAATGCGAGCTAAATCCCGCGCCACTTTCCAATTCTTTCCGTACCACCCCTCCATGACCAATTTGCTCTCGTAAATGATTTCACGTTCGACCTCTGAAAATTAAAATATAATTAAATAAACATTTAAATAGATTTATTAATTGTGTAATTAAGATCAGCAATTGTTTAAAACATTGAAATTTTGATGATCATTAAATATATTTAAGTTTTTAATTATGATTTAAATTATAGTTCATTCACTCTCAACTGACCGGTGAAAATTGAATCATGTTAATTGACCGGGGAATAGAATGTCATGTCACCAGAAAATTATTAGTACATTTAAATGTAAATAAATATCGGTTTATTTTAATTTCAAATAACTAATCAAGTAACATGATTCAATTTTCACCAGCCAGTTGAGAGTGAATCAACTATAAACCTTTTGAGCACAAAACATAATCCGGAGCTACGCAAGTTTGTCCCATATTCATACATTTTCCCCACATGAGCCGCTTAGCTGTCATTTTATAATTGACAGTATTGTCAATGAAGACCGGGCTTTTTCAAATATGAAAAAACAACGTTAGTTTCAATTTAACTAATAAATTAATTAACTTTAAAAAACCTTTTCCCGCCCATTTCAAGCGTCACCGGAGTGAGGTTTTTGTTCGCTGCCAAATGAATCTGCTTTCCAATCCCGTAACTGCCAGTGTAAAAGATATGGTCGAATTTGCATTTGAGCAATTCCTTCGTCACTTCTCCGTCGCCTAATAAAAAATTAAAATTAAATCAATTAATAAATTGTTCCTAATTATTCCTATTAGAATACTCGTCATCAAATATTGTCATTTAATTAATTGAACATCTTTGTTATATATTTTAATATTAAATAGATGACCTTGGACCACAACGTAGCATTTCGGGTCCAAATATTTCGGAATCAATTTTGCCATCGTTTGAGCTGAAGCGGACGAAATTTCGCTTGGTTTGATAATGACACAATTTCCTGCAGCAATTGCTCCGCACATTGGAACTAATGTTAACTGAAAAAAACTCTAAATATGGAAAAATCTGAAAAGGGATTAAAATAAATACTTGAAACGGATAGTTCCATGTTCCAATGATGAGAACCTGTAAACAAAACACAATGCATTTTAATTCCCATTCTGCAACATTAAATTTAATAAATATTTGCATTTACATTGCCAATAAATAATAATATGTATAGATTTCCTACAACCCCATCTACAATATTGTTAATTTCATAAATAAAATAAATAAATTTATAATATTTATGAAGTAAATATGCTAAATAAAGCTAAACCATTTGTTAATTGAAGAGGGAAAATTTAATACAAAAAACTTTTTGCTCCCTTTAAAATAAATTAAATAAATTAACTAATTAAATATTTATACACATTTCATTTACAGTTTACAAACTTCTGCCCCAAAATAAATAAATAAATATTTAAACAATTTTAACAATTTTAACAGATCTATAAAAACAATTAAATAACGATGATCTTTAATGCAATGTTTTTTTGCATTAATTAATAATTTTTGCATTAAATATTCAATAATTTATTTTTTTGTATAAATATCAAGTTTAATTTTTGGTGTGGTAAGATAAATGGAGTTGCAACGGAACACGTGAAATGAAGAATGCCTATGATTTTTGCATGTAAGTGGAGGAGGATTGAAAGTTTTAATGTTACGAAATGCATTCCGGCTTATGGCGCAATTCCTCGTCAATGAATTGAGGCTAAAGGGGAGCGTGCCTATTGTTGCGTGGTTTGGACATTTATTCTTTTACATGAAGTTTAAACTCACAAAATCAAGAAGCGTTAAATATCGAACCGTTTATTAATCGATTAATGAACATTCTTTTTATAAGAAACACTTTGTGTTAAATTTTGTGCTAAAATCCATATACCTAACATTGGTAAAATTCGCATTTCGCAAATTGAGTAATTTTCCCCCAAAAAACTAAAAATGTTCTCATTTCCCAATTTCTTAATATTTTCCTAAAACAAACTGAGGATTTTCCCTTTCATTATAATTATAATTATTTAGCTATTAAGGCTAAGTTTGTTTAACTTAACTTTTACAATTTCAAATAATGTATTTGCACAACTAATGTAAATTTGCCAAAATAATGTTTTGCCAAAATAATGTAAATTTGCTCAAATATAAGTAAATTGGGTCTAAACTTCATTATATATTTTCTAAAACAATAATGCTATGTTGACTTTGGTTAACTTTGACTAAATAATTAAAGATGATTAGAGAGATTTAAATAAATGTTTAAAAATCTTACGACTCCGAGTGGCTCGTGAATGTAAAACGCCCTATCTGAAATAGTGAGAAGATTCCTTGGGATGTATTGACGCTTGCTCCAACTTGCAACTTGGTTAATTGCTCCACGAACTAAAATAAACAAAAACATTTCCAAAACTTAAAATATTTAATATTTAACAACAAACTCATTAATCATTTTATTAATATCGTATATGCCACATATGACATAAAACGATTTTCATTTCCTTTGTATCTGTCACGTCTGGGGTTTGGGTTTTGGTTTTATATTGACTCTCTAATTCCCATCCTTGGTTATAATACAGTTATGAGTATTTATAGAAAGGTATAACAGTACACTTATTTGTATTCATTTTCTATGCTTGTCAAAGTGAATGGATTGCATTTCCATTCCACTTTAAGGATTTTGTTTAAACACAATTAGAAAATATAAAATACATAAATGTTTGGACTTTAGATAAAAGTTTAAACTTTCCGAAATTCATGTTGATTTATAAAAATAAGTACAGTTATAAAATATATTTAGAAAATGTTATATATATGAGATTTTTATTTAAAAAAGAGGGCTATTTAAGGCCCACCTTGTATATACTGTATACGAAATATACGAAGTCATATAAATAAAAAATGGCAAATACCAACAATAAGTTAAATAATTATATGCAATGCATATGATTATATTGTACTTAAGTGTAACTAAAATAAGCAATAAAGATAAAATAAATTAAGAGATGTTAAATTTCCTTACCATCGTTTTTCATTAAGTCGACTTCATACAAATAACCTTCCAAGTTTGATTTCCGCATGTCTCTGTGTAGCGACTCGAGAATCAAATCATTATTTTCCTCATAAAGCCGCAAAAGAGATTTCAGCTGGGCCAGGCGAAAATCAACATTTCGGGTTCGTCCACGTAAAAACTCATTTTCGAGTCCACTAACAATCTAAACAAAAAATTAGATTAATTACAATTAAATCATAAAATGGTCAAAATCGTTAAAAATCTCTTTGTTAAACGTGCGCGTGAGGCGTCAATTCTCATACAAAAACAGTATAAATACAATAAAAATTAACATAGCGAACGCCAGTATAATATGTAACGACTTAGGGTAGGTTAGGGTAATAAATACGAACCAAACTTAAAATATTTAATAATAATTTAATATTAGTTGTAAAGCGGGAATATTAAAAATGTTTTACCTGTTCGAATTTGTGCGTGTCCATTGTGGTTAAGTTTCGATTTGCGACTGTGACTTGTCTTTGATTGCATTGTCGTGGAGTGAGCGGGGGATAGGAGATTTACATGGAGTTGGGTAGGAGGCGGAAGAGCCAACGACCGACCCACATCTTCCCCTATTTCAATACAACTCCTTTTGCTTCATTGCCTTCATTGCTTCTCCTCATCCCTTTAAATGCATTGAAATGAAAGGTAGTGAAGGTGGTCGAGAAGGGTAGGGACAATGCGTGGAGGTAAAGCACAACGTCTTTCGCCACTCACTTACAACACTCACTAGATAATGGTTGATTAACTATAACTTATATAACACATCCAAAGGAAATAATGTACATAGATCATATTTGCATTTTTACATCAACATATGAAGTTGCAATTTTTTACATTTGGTCTTATATGGATATAAAGCTTGTATGTATTGTACAACATGATATCCATACATTTCGTACTATAGTTTATGTCATATGCAAAAAGTATTATAAAGTATTTTATACTTTATAATAAAATATTATACAATAAGCAATGTACTTATACTTACAATATTTTAATTTTATTCAAATAACTTTTAATCGAGCAAATTATACTTAACATAATAGTGTATAGTATACATACTATACACAGTATACTATATGCAGGTTAGTATGTGTATGCAATGTTTGGTGTCAGTTTATTACATTAATATTAATGGCATTATTGCATCTTGCATCTAATTTATCGCTTTCGATTCATAATTCATTAAATCATTATTTAAAAATCACTTTGACCTTAATGACCTTACTTTATTACGTAAGGGCATTAAGAAGTAACCTCACTTAAATGCATTTCCTTCATAACAGTCATCAACAAGTCAACAATGTGCTTGTATGGTATATACAATAATACAATACATAGATAGCACTTTATGATTATGAGAGTTACATACACAACTGGAAATTTTTCGTGAATTGAATCTTGCCATTAAATCTTACCCAAAATGATGATTTCATTACAAATTGGAAATTATGTATCACTAATTCAACTTACTTAAAAGAACAATATAAAACATTTAACTACTTACATTATGTGCTGTTTGGTACACATACGTTTTGTACATAGATTGAGATAGGAATTGTTGTATGCAATTCAAATTATGCTTTTATTATCTATTGTAATATTAGTACTTATCTTAGAGATTATATTAAAATCCAAAGATTCATTACTATCATTACATTATTACTGTCATACTTCTGTTTATTAACTAACAAGTAAATTGTAAAGATTATGATGTTTAATTGTAAAAATACAAAAGGAATTCTAATTGAATGAACAAAAACTCACTGGATCTTGAGAGATTGAGGAGGTTGATTGTTTGGATGTGTGAACGTGAGAAAGGTTCTTTTTTACCTATATGAGATCGTATAAAGGACAGATGCGAAAAAGATGAAACGGACTTTTTTTTATCATGTGTCAATATAGAAAAAAGAGATTTACAGTTAAACTCCGGCCCTTGTAAACTCTTAATTATTCAAACTAACTTTAAGATAAAAAATTATTTATGTTAATGACATTGTTAAATCTGGACATGCAGTGTTACATACAATGTACATACAGATACAATATATTATGATATAATTATTTAATTAAATTAAATTTTAATGAAATTCATTGTTATGTTATTAGTCAGAAAGAAGAAGAGAAATAGTTTGATCAATTATCATTTTAGCAATTAAAGGAAATGTCATTTTGTCAACAGTTAACAAACTTCCAATTTTCAATTGAAGCAATGGAACGGAATTTATGAATTTTTCCCATAACTTAGTATTGTAAAATTTGGATTCTTTGATTTTAATATTCATATTATCTATGAAAATAAACATTTTTGACAAATAAACCATGGAAACAATGAAAAGCATTGCAAGAAAAGGCCAAGCCAAATAATTTTCAAATTTTTGAACCCCTAAAAACTTAATTGCAGCATAGAAATTAAAAACTACGTAAATCATTAAAATAGCTCCAACTTCAACATATTCAGTTATAATTTCATTCATCCAATTGACTAAAATCTGCTCGGCTCTAAAAAAAATTATATAATTTTCTTCTTTTTTAAAAATTTCTGGTTTGGTTCCTAAAAATTCAATCATTGATAGAAAATGAATTAAAAAAGAAGTTCCCGTTCCAGTCATAACTAAAATGCTCGCAGTTGCTCCGAAATACATTAAAAAAAGCAAAAATGAAAAATAATATTTGTATTTAATTGGAGGTTCGAAAAGAATTTCAATGTATTGATAAAAGTAGCGATAAAAAGGATCGTATGGATCTGTGAGGAATTGCAATGTAAAAAATAACAAAGGAATTATAATCCCGAGAAATGGGAATGACAATAAAATAAAATCATGAAATTCCTGA
Organism: Neelides folsomi; assembly: GCA_034687125.1. Lineage (NCBI taxonomy): Eukaryota > Metazoa > Arthropoda > Collembola > Neelipleona > Neelidae > Neelides > Neelides folsomi. Next base: position 17,213 of record JAQGBZ010000691.1, read on the forward strand.
AGCCACGAAATTTGTTTTTCTTCAGTTTTCATATATGTTCCTAAAATTTTATTTTTTTAATTCAAGTTTTATTATTTTTTAATTCGAGTTTAATTTCTACAATTGTAATTTTTTATCGTAATTAATATTATTTTATAATTAATTAGAAATTACAATTAACTTAAATGAAATTTTCAATTCAAACTTACTTTGAAATTCAAAATCGAATAAAAAAATTTTCCCAACGACATTTGCATAATTTTCCAAATTATAATAAACCTTCAAATGAACAATGATACAAACAATTGCAATTGAAGTATAAAAATAATAAAATACCCGATATAGTAAAACCAACGAAGAGTATTTGAGATCATAAGCCATGCGAATTATAGCATAAGTGAAAATTGTTGTATAAAAACCCGTCATTATCGGATTTAAAAAATAACTAAGAATATTTTTTTTGTAAATAATCGTTTGTCTTCTTTTATCCCATTTTAAATGGTAAGCAATTGATGAGGCCGTTATTATAAATATCCATAATGTTTTAACACGACGAGTTATCATTTTAATTCAAGGGTCAATTCAAAATTTAATTTAAATTGTGAAATGTATTTACTTGAGTCAACTCGATTTATCCTTATTAAATTAAAAATTGCGTTTCAATTTCAAATAATTGTAGATCTACAATTTTATTAACCACTTTTATAAGTACATTTATTGACCGTGACCGGAATAAACTCTAAATTGTTCAAAGAAAAAAAACTTTAATGAAAATCTTCGTATTTCAGAATTTTATTGATTAAACGTTTAACTATGTTTTGTTCAACTGGAGAATTTAATAAATTATATTTAAGCAATCAAAATAAACTATTATTTATTGATTTTATCAGGTTAAAAACCTTAAAATTATTTTAAATGTCCAATTTACAAATAATAATAACACATTTAATTTTAAATTTATTGGGTAATTTTGTATCAAATTCAAAATAAAGCAGCATAGGTAGGTTTATTAACCGACAATTATTTACTTACTACCTACTTTTTGATAGTTAACATCCATAAGTCATAGTCATAGTCTTAATTATATTAGTAATAACGGTAAATGCAAACTACGCGACAGATTCCAATTACCGGATACCGGATGAACTATTTGGCCGAATACCCGATGAGCTAATTACCCGACACCTGGAACGAAAGCGTCTTTTAACCCTAACTTGTGAGATATGCGGTATAATCAGAATTTCCTCTTAATTTTTTTTATAATTTTAAACAGATTTTTTTATTAACTTTATGTTATATGAGACCTACGATGGTCTATAGAAATGGTTTTGAGAACTCACGAAGGGATTCTCTTCAGTATAGGAAAGAAATTTTAATAAACCGATTCTAAAGTGCCCTCAAATAAATGAATATAGTGCAATAAACGAGATCCGAAAAATTTTAAACCCCAAATAAACTTTATTGAGACTTTTCCCCACGATTCACAGGTACCCGTTTTTAACAGGCAATCCTTAGTGGATCGTAGTTAGAGCCT
>JAQGBZ010000692.1:0-18563 GCA_034687125.1 Neelides folsomi
ATTTTAAAGTGTGTCCCGGGACCCTTATGGTTTGTACTACTTTGTACCCTTAATAGTTTTTAATGGATAGAAGTTACCAATCAGTCGGGAGACTGGCCGATTGCTGGTAACTGATATAAAATTTTTAAAGCTTTTCTCAGAATTAATTTGAAAAATATTTTGAATTGGGAAATTGGCTAAGTAAACGTAGTGGGAAAAAAGGTTTAAGTTGAGCGTTGAAATAAAAGGTGTGATGAGAGGAAGAATTTATTTTTGTGTTAAGAAGCCAAGTTCACTTTTGAATGTGTAGGACGCGATGTCTTTTCTCTCCCACGCCCGATCGATGATTCTCCCACAGACGAACATTTCTCCTACAATGTCTCTATTCTCTCTCAAAGATTTACTCCACATACGTTCCCTTACTATTCAATATCATTTGCCCTTTTATTCACAATTTATCATTGAAACTATTTTAATATCGAGTTTTGAACAAATTAGTCATGTAATTATATCTTACTGTAATAATGATTACTTGATTACCTTGCGCAGGATTTTGCTAAAAATGGTGAAATATATATTAATTATTTCAAGAATGGTATAAAATGTTAATGTTTTGTAATTCAATGATGTAAATGAAAGCATTGAAGGTGGGGAAGTTTGGGAGATTGAAAGGGAGATGAAAGAAGTGAAAGATGAGGAATTTGGCACGGCGCGAGAGCGACGCAGGGTAAAAGAATAAGGCTAAAATTTTTCTCTTCTAGGAGTTTGTGAGGGAAGTAAATAAAAGGAGAAATTCTTTCCTTCATGACATTCGGGAAATGAAGAGTCTCTTTGTTAACTTAAATTACCCTTCTTGGCTCCTTGGAAAGGGAATGAATGACATTCTCATTTCAAGAGAGAATCGCCTTCACTTCCGACTACTTCCAACACCCAAGAGATTATTTCCTTAAGCTTCAATAATGGTCACTGATAAACTCCCTCCAGTGGAAGGATGCCAAACTCTGAATATAGTACCATTCAATTTAATTTTTCATTATTTTAATAATAATTAAACAATACAAAATTTTATAGTTGCATATATTTGAACCACTTTATTTATGTAATTGTATTACTTGTACGTAATCATAAATCATATAAGTATATTGATTAAAGTATTATTCAAGTATTCTTATAATGTTCAAAGTAAATAAATTAACAAGTTTTTAATACATTACATGATGCATGATTTAATAATTAAAGTTAGGATTAAAGTTAAGATTTTAATTAAAGCTCTAATTACCCAAAGATTAGAAGTTATGTAGAGCATTAAAAAGGAAAGTTGGTGTAATTTGACCTTCTTTTGTGTAATCTTTAAAATTATTTGTTTGGTGAAAGGATTGAATTCAAAGTATGGACTAAAGTCCGTGTACTAACTTGACGGCGTGGGCAAAGAGTCGGAAAGGAATAAAGATAAGGAATAAAGTTTGTTCCTTTGAAGGGCCTTTTTAAAGAAGAGCAGAATGTTGGGAATTATGTTGATGTTTCCTCACTTTACTCCTCATGTGAAAGGAGGTAGGGAATTAGCAGGGCGTTTAGAACCATCCAGAATCTTAATGAGATTCCCCCTTGAGATTTATCTCCATAAGACCTTAATTCTCTTTTATTCAAACTCACGCTTCATTTTCTCCCTTTTTTATCTCACAACAATTACGAGCCTTATTTGGGCCATTTAATTCCTTGAAGGAACTTGGAAATGGACAAGAAAGGAAGGAACATTTCCAAACCAAGATTTATTGCTTTATTTACTATTTTAAATAAATTAAACATTTTTTATTAAATTTTCTTGAAAATTCTTTAAAATTCGTGGGAACTTTACTGTTAAATGATAACGGTTAAAATGTTAAATAAAATAAAAAAATATTTTCCGACTTTTTATTTCCAATTTATTTAAACATTTTCTATTGTGTTAAAAAAGATAACGAATCAATTTGAATAAAAAAAATTCAATTTTCCAAGCTCAATGAACTGCATATCATATTGTAGATATGTAAGGAGATAAGTACGAGTTGAATTTCTATGTAACTTGCGGAACTTGATCTTTGCTCATTTCAATTCCCAAAAGACCCTTTGACAAAATTCAAAGAGAATACAAGGAAAATATATGATGAATATATGGAGAATACGTACATATATGTATTATATGGAGAATACTGTATTTAGACTATATGGATAATATAAGAAAGTGAAAATGGGTGTCATTTTAAAGAACACGATTCCTCACCTCCTTCACCCGCCATTGTGTGAGGGAATAAATTGAAAATTGAATAATAAATTCAATATTCCCATCCAATTTGAAGGGGCGGAGGAGGGGGAAATGGGAGGTTTGGAATGTAAAGAGGGGCATTAGGGATCGGATCTCTTTTATCTTCCCTCATCGAAGGTGGAATCGAATTAGAACCCTCGTAAGTTGTAACTTTGACGAACGACTTTCACCTCCCCCCTTTATGGGTCACTCGGGCTCCGGAACTTCGAAGATCCGAATACCCCGAAGAAAATCCGAATACACTTTGTGAAAGCTCCGCGAACACTACGAAAAGTCCGATGCTCCCAAAACTAGGAAAGTGGATGGGAAGAGGACCAAAGGGAATATTTCACTTGGAATCGTAATCTCTCAGTTCCCATTTCCCCGACCTTATCAATCCCTCTTCAATTATTCAACCGGATCGGTTCAATCACAAGCATTTTTTATTAATCCCTTAAATAAATATTTCATTTTGGTAGAATTTATATTTATGCATTTTATTTTATAAATTCAAGATTCAAGACTTACATGTAGTAGAACTGGAATTACAAATATTAGTATTATAATGTGATTAAAGATAAAACTTGCTAACATTGGGTAAATATTTGTTAATGCTTAATTAATTAATTAGACCTAATTACGAAAAGACAATATTTATAAAAGATTTATTCATGAGAATATTTCATTAGGATTTTAATTGGGATTGTTATTATTTATTTGGGAGTCTTCCGGAGATTTCATGGGAAATTGTTGGAGAGGCGAAAGGAGGAAATAAAGTGTTGTTTGTAAGAAAGTGAAACAATGTCGGATCTCTCTTTATTTATTCCTGGTAAAGGTCTTTTCCCTCGGAATTGTTGTTTACTTTCCCGTACAGGAGGAGATTGGTCATATAGGTTGAGTACACACAAGATCCATCCCGACTTCCTCTCTTTGTTTCTTCACGCTCCAAATACTTTTTGATTCCCGCTTTCCATCCGAATCACGAAAAATCCTTATTTATTGCTTACACATTCCTCAGCTAAAATTCTCGACATATGGACTAAAGCAAACTCTCATCATAATAACAATTTTAATAAAGATTTATCTTATCAATTTTTTAATGTGAAAAGTAAATGTGATTATTATTGTGAAGGTTTGTGTAAAAGTTTTAAACGACCAGAGGAAAGAAATAGGAAATCAAAAATACGACATTAAAGCCATTACCCGAGAAAGTTTAACTACAAACCACCGGATGGGTGTGAAGAATAAAAATGAAACTCACATTTGCCCTCCAAAAACCCGCAATTCCGACAAGGTCCAAAATGAACAAAGGGCAAAGAAATAAAAAAAAGTTTTGGATTTTCCTTAACTTTCCTCCATTGAAGGAGACTTGCGGGGAAGGTGATGAAATTGATGAAAGTGATGGAGTTGGAAGGAGCGCCAAGAGTGAAATTTCCCCCATTTCAAATATAAATCCCGAGACATTTCAACATTTCCCATCATTGTCCTCATTTAACTCTTTCCATTTCCAGTCTTTTTTCCGGGTTTTCCAATCCGTCGGTGGATTGTTGAGTTTTGAGGGACTTTTGGCAAAGAGAAAATTCTCATTGAGGGATTTGAGCCGATTTTGATTTTAGATGAGAGAATTCAATTTCTCTCAATGTTGCCCGCCGGTAACTCAATTCCGCCTGGATTGGCTCTTCTAATTATTCTCCTCTTCTGGAAAAACTTTATTTTAATTGACAAGTTGGATTTAATCCATTAAGAGTTTAAGAGTTAGCTAAATGGAGTTAAATACAATCTTCCATATAAAATAAATTTTATATTGTTTATTAAATTAGATTTTCATTTATGTTAGTAGTTTCAAATTTTTTGCATTCTTTATTATTCTATATGACATAATCGTATATGAATATATGATTTTTGCTTACTTGATTAATACCTGTAAAATAATATAACTTTGGTCAGGTTTCCTTTTTTATTTATTTGCAGATGAAATTGGTTATTCTAAAGAGTTTGACATCTTTGGGTTATTCTTGTGTGAATTTTTTTGGTGTGAAAGATGAAGAGTGAAAGTGGAGGTGAAGGGCGGAGATTGAGACAAACCGTCCCGACGGCTTGTCACCCAATTTATCCAACATTTTACTCTTTTTATCCTTTGAAAGAAATGATGAAAAATGAATTCAATCTTTACAATAGCTCTTAACTATTTATTAAAAAAACGTATCAATTTTAAAATTCATATCACTAAAAGTATAAAATTCTCATCTCTAAAAATTTTTACTATTCAGCATCTACTTAGTCAATTACTAAACAAAAAAGTAACATATTTAAGTGTATTAAATGAATAGATTTATTAAAATACGAACTTGTGTGTAATAATGTAATAAATAAAGTACTGGCTGGAAAGTTTTATTCATACAAAATCCTAAATTCTGGCTCTTTTTAATTAAACAAATTAAATCTTTCCATTAACAATTAAACAGTCGTAGAATACAAATTTAAAAAGTTGAACTTTTTGTAAAGATTTTGTTGAAAAAGATCCAAAAGTTGGTTTGAAGTTTGAGCTGATGAAAAGAGCCGGTGGAATCCTGAAAGAGCCAGCCAAAGAGAAAAAAGATCTCAAGGCGTTTGATGGAGCGAAATAACAGCCATGCGTGGGTTGGAATTAAGAACAATGCTCCCGTGGAAAAAAGAAATTGCCCTGTCAGAATTGATTTTGTGGAGGCCGATGAGCCTTCACAATTATTTATCTCTTCCCAGAATTGACATTGATGGGGCTTAATTCTTCCCTTCTACTCTTTCACAACGTCTGGTCTTTCTCATCTCGGTTACAAGAGGACCAGTTACAGGAACACCGTTATTGTAGCACTTATACGTCGACTACGTTTACGTCTCTGACCACGTTTCACCACGATGGAGAGTTTGGGATAATGGAGTTATAGAGTCAGTATGTTATAAGAGATAGAAACCACTTTAGTCATCTTGTGGGAAAGCGGGATCTCTTAAGACGTCTCACTTTTTCTCCTACTCCGGGTTTTCGGATTTTGGGTTTTCAGAGGTTCTACCAGGTTTGTGTTGTTTATGGACGAGGGGAATTTCGTGGGTCCTCAACCACATCGACGGGTGACATGCAATATGGGACAGTTGGCTCAATTGACTCGCCCAGATGGGATTCTCCAATTACGGATAAATCTTAAATTCTCTGACACTCGACACCGGCGACCTACAGACTCCCCTTAATAAATCATAACCAACATCGTTTTACTCTCAATTTAGTTTTATTAACTAGTTTTTTTTAGTTTTTTTCTTTTTTAGTTGCTGAACTGAATGTAAGCTGAACTGAATGTAAGCTGAACTGATATGTATTGGAATTTATTTTATGAGAAAAATATATAATATGCTTGGAACCAACACTCAAATGTGTCATTTTACTTAAAACCTCTTTACTACTAATTAAGAATTTAAAATTAATTTGTTATTATACCGTTTATTAAAAGAAGAAAATTAAATAATAAATTATTATATTAAAATAGTTAAATAGTCACTTGCTTGGCTGAAGAAAGTTGATAATTCATTAATTATAATTATTTTATTTGCATTGTGAAATTGTGAACTGATTTTTACTTGATTAATTGAGAGATTGGGGTGAGATTCGCTGAGTGCAATCAATCTTATTTGGAACAATCTAAAACTTCCTCGCTCGTTATTTGTTATACTTAAAAGTACTAAAACCCCACCAAATTGGCATTTTTATTACCAGAGTAAAAAATCCGCTAAAATCCGTCCATTCCCTCCGTGTTCTTCCAAAGCTCACCAAATTAGATAATAAAGACATTACATCATTTCAATGACCATTTCGCCTGTTACCAAATAAAAAAGGCGAAACTGCCCCAAACCGAACTATTTACCAATAAGACACAGTAGATCAGTATATGATGATGAAACTACTAAAATCCCATATGGTTTTCCTAATTCCCTTTTTTACAACTTTCCACTACTTTTATCCTAAATAGGAAAAAACAGGAAAAGGGCGGGTTTTAAACGAGGGAAAGGGAATAATGAGAGAAGATGGAGAAATAATGCATGGGATGAGAATAGAACGATAAATATTCAGATTCTCCATAAATCATTCCACCAGAGAAATCGTAGGAGAAGTGGGAGAAAAAAATGAAGAGGGAGAAGAATGAAGGAAGAATTCGGAAGCTATAAGAAAACCGGGTATTATATTACCCTAGTATATATAAAACTTCGGTTTTCCTCCAACCGCCACCCGGTAATGTGGGAGACGGAGGAGATAAAAGAATAGTTTTAATTCCAGTTTCGACCTTTTGAGGTTCCTCGGGTTGTTGGAGAGAACAATTTATGTGATGCGGAAGAGGAAGGATGGGTCCAGTGGGAGGAGGAGAATTTGGACACTTCTTCCAATCCCATACAAAATTCTCCACATCTTTGGATTTCCCACATCTTTGGATTTCTTTGGAGTATGTCGAGATCCAAAGGAGAGAAATCCCAGTTCTTCACCGCAGCCCAAAGAATCATCTTTTTCCCTTCTCTCCTTTTCATAAACCTTTGTTTAGATCTCCCAAACTTGTACAATTAATTCCACATAATTCATTACGAAGGGAGAAGGAGGAAACTAATTAAATTCCTACAACTCCCTTCACATTCACATCCTTCTTAAGAGTTGGAAATTAGATGATCTCAGGGACGACTCTTCAGATTTTAATCCTCACTTCCCCCCATGTCAATCAGAAAAGATTTATTTGGTTCTTCTTTTCATTACAAACAACTTTCTTAATCATTACAAAGTCACTATAATCACCCAATTTGTAAACTTGAGAATTTTAATTTGATTTGATTTGCATTTTGATACCAGCTCCAAAAAGCCCAGCTATTTATCTTACTCTCATTTATGTGTTAATATTAAACTTTTATTTTTTAAATAAAATGGAATTAAACAAAATTGTAATACATAAATTCTATTTAGAGGAATTTTCTTAAAAAGGCTAGTAGAATCGGATTGGGGGAATCGGTGAGTTTAAGAAAGTAAAAAAAGGAAGGTTATGGTTCTCATCTCCATTTCACACCCTGCATTTTTTACAAAGAAACAGATAAAGACAAATATTTTGGCCCATATAAAAATCGATGTTGATGGAGGAAATGCGGATTCAGAACTTCCTTTTACTCAACAAAGAAAAGAATGCAAAAATTGCAGAGCTGGGAAAATTCGCGAAATTCGTTTAATGTTTGGTTCAATGAATGGTGCCCATTTGGGAAAAGTATAGCTATAAAGCAGAGCATTTAATGTAATAGGATTCAAATGCACCCTTTGAATTGAAATCACTCCGTTTGCATTTCACATCCAGGAAATACTTTTTCTTAAAATTCATATTTCTTCTCTAATATTGAAATTTCAAGAATTCCATTGTAATAAATAATCCAATTAATAACTAATAATTTTAATTATCTTATTTGCCACCATAAATTAAAATTATGTGTAATTTAATCAGGCATATAAAATTATTAAACAAAAATTGTGAAATTTCTTATAATTAGGCAATTAACTATATGAAACAAATATGTAATATTACATTGGTTATATAGACTTATGAAATTTTTCAAGAGGGATGATCTTTGAATGTTTGAACCGAATAAAAGATAAGAACTAAAAAAACACATGTGAATTGATAAATTAAGAGTATAAAAAGGCCGTTGAATTGGATCCTGCCTTTATTAGTGTATTTATCCTCACAAAAGAAGCTTCAATTTTTGAATTTACAATCAATTTAATAACAAGGAAAAAATATTTTATTAATTCATATTAACCAGTCCATTTTGTAACCTTCAAAAGACCTACTTAAGATGAGAATGTCTATGGATGAAATGTATTTGCTACACCCACTTACTTCAAGAAAGACGTGAATGAGACTGATCCTTCAAGGGGCAAAAGATCACTTATTTCGCTATGCGGAGACATCTCAAATGCACTCTTCGGAGGCCTGAGGTCCAGTGTTCATCGTTTCACAGCAAGAAAATTTACTTACAAACAAGACAAATATTATTAAAAGTAACTTAATAAAAGAATATCAAGAAATTTTGCAGATATTGAGAGAAAATATTTATAAATATAATTCAAACTTTGCTACGAAAATGCAGAAATCAACAATTTACGAGAAGATAAGGGTTAAAGTTCCATAAACTGATTAAAAAGTCCTCTGTGGGAGTTAAAACATCTATAATCTATAAATTCGTTACAATAAAGGCATTTATTCAATGTCATATAATAATTACAAGAAAGAGAACACTCATTGATGTACACTTATGTAGGTAGCATTGATTGACAATTTTAGTAATTTGAATTTCAGTACAAATATAAGATTGATATGATTTCATTTATGTATGATTAGATGATTACACAATTAATAAAGATCAGAATTATACAATTAATATTATATTGTAATTGTAATATAATTGAATACTGTATACATAATGTATATTTTGATATAATATAAGTAAACAGTCAATTGAGTGCATATGAATGTGTAATTTTGCTAATGTGCTTAATAAGACTATTATCCAACTGTGAGAACTGGAGAAGGTAAATGTTCATTTTAACAATTTCAATTATAGTTGTTGTTGTTTAAGTTTTGTAATTCATACATAGAGTACACATACACAAAAGGTAGGACTTTATGCTTTAGTGCTTGTATTTATAAGTACATATGTGTCGTTATTTCATCTTATTAATTTTTCGCTTGGATAAATTCGAGAATAACCATTTTTGGATTTATGGATTTTGTTGTTCATTCATACAGTGGGAGCTTGAAATCTGGCAGAGTTGAAGCGGAAAGGATGAAAATAGTCTTAAGTTATAAAAGCATATCCTTCTCACTTGTTTTTATAAATAATTCATTTAGTAGCCGATTACTCTTCGAGGCGTCGACAGTCTCGGATTTTCGTTTCATCCAGAGATTCTCTAAAATTGGAACTTTGGACTTCTTTCCATCATCAACCAAACCCATCAGATTTCTTCCAGATTTCCCCACTTCTTCTTCTCTTATCATTCAAACTTTGGGTCTAATTTAAAGTTTCATGTGAACTCTTTGAACTCGAAAAAAGAAAAATATAAAGTTATGCTGATTGAAATATTTACTCGGATTTAATCAGACTACAAAATATAATAAAATAAACTTTAAGTATTAATTCAGTTTATTTATTTATTTTAAAAATTACTAAAAAAGAATATGGCCATAACAAGAAATTAAATTGATTTCTTAAGCTAATGTGCTATTTATTGGATTCCGTCGAATAACATCTGACAATAAGTAAACGTATTTTAAAAAGCTTTCATTAGAGTCAAAAAAATAAAATAATTTGTATTCGTTAGAGAAATTCTGTCCAGGTTTCATATATTGGACCAAATTGTCAAGATCCTCAACTTGATATTGACGAGTGAACTCTCGCACAATCCCAGTAATAAAAATGTCTTCTGCTTTCAAAACCCTCACTTTACGATGATTCTTAAAAATCCTAGAAATTGCATCTTCGCTTATAAAGTAAGCTGCCGTATTGCAATAAGAAGGAAAGACGCTTCGTTGGAAGTCAATAAAAGGAACGTAATCCTTTGCGGATTCATTTCGATTCGGCTGGACATTGGATCGAAAATGGCACAAAATCTGAGTCCCTTGATCTGTAACTTCTTCCAATAAGTACACGACCAAATACACATTGGGAAAAACATTCCCATTCATTTTGAGAACGAAAGTGGCGCCCTTGCAAAATTCCAAAACCCATTTGTAAGCCAATAAATGCTTTAAGAGCTTATTTTCTTCATTGTCTTCAAATTCAATTTGAATCAAATCATTTCCCTCGTTGGTAATTTCCTCATGGCCGCCTAAAATGAACAAAGGAAAGATTTTCCACTTGAAAAATTGGCGGGAATATAATGGCCAGGATTTTCTAATCGCGGCCCGAACTTCAACTTCGTGTGGGAGTGTGAAGATGAGGATAACGAGAAGATTTTCCTCGGATGAATCTTCTTCTGAAAAATCGTTGAATTCTTCACAAATGGAGTTATTTGGGGTTCTTAAGTATTTGAAATCTTCGTCTCCGTAGTTCAAGATGGGAAATTTCCTTTCTTCATTTGACGCCTCGTTTGAGTTCCAACATTTATAATTCGTTTGGAGGTTGTTAAACAATGAAATGTTGAGAGTGAAAAACAGCGTTAATGAGGCCTAGTTTTTCAAACAAATTGATTATAATGGAATTATTAACGAGGTTAAAAAATGATTACATTACTCACAATGAGAAAAACATTTTCTAATGTCCAAAAGCGTCTCATTTAATAAGTGGTATAAACCAACTATGAACTAAATATTCCGTCCCTTTTCGGCTTATAATAAAAGTTTTACTTGTACAATATTTTTTCATAAAACAAAATAATCTTAAATAAAAATTATATCGCTATTATTTATTAAAACAATCTCTATACTAATTTTAAATAATTAATTTTTAAAATCAAGATTGATATTTAAGTATTTATAATAAATATTAATTATAAAAATAAATAAACTTTAAAATTGAATAACATATTGAAAAATATTTATATTTTACTAATTTTAATATAAAGTAACCGTTAAGATTTTTTCAATTATTTGCTTGAACATTTCCACCTGGTTAAACCAAAAAACAGATCTTGAAATTATACGCCACTCTGTTGTGGTTTAATGCAAATAATTCATAATTATTCACATGAATTCTGATAAGTACTCATTAAAAGGAAAAAAGTAGGCCGAGAAAACAAAAATCTTCAAGGATTTAATTACACATGAACACATTTGGTAAAATAACATCAGAAAATGCTACTTGTATTTTTTGCTAGCTAAACTATTACTTTTTCTTATGAAATTCCCTACATTTATTCAATAAACAGTACATACTGTATACATACATATTACATAATTTCATATGTTCTGTATCCAAAAATTCCCATATCAAAAATGTACATTGAAAATATTGTAATATCCTATTTTGGTAAATGGATGGAAATTTAATATTATTATAAGGAAATGCTGAAGATGGAATATCTTTTGAATTAGAGGAATTTAAAATAGGAATTTAATCTTATGGGAAGGTTTGGAAGTTGAAGGGAAAAGAGTTTACATGTGAAATAACATCTGTTTCATTTCCTGAGCTTCTCCTCGGGGTTCCGCGGGAGTTTTTTTTCAGTGAAATAACTTTTGTGGAAAGTTAAGTTTCTTCACGACGTCCTCGGGAAGATGAGAAGACGATAAATTACATATTAAAAGACCCACAAACTACAACCCGCCCTCGTCATGAATTATAGAACACTTTCACTAATACTTTTATTTTAACCAAAACTTCCTCATCATCTTCACATAAGACTCCATAAGATTCTCACAAGATTCTCACAACTATTTTTCCCATTGTGCCTCAATTATATTTACAACGAAACGCACTCAACATTAAGCTTCACTTTAAGCTCAACATTAATTTCATCTCATTCTTTCACCAAAGTTTTTTTTATTTTGACTATAATAAAAATAATGAATTTTTTTCAGGGAAGTTACAAATAATGTTACCATTTTATCAGTATTATTTATTATTATTTAATATACGCTTGTGGGTTAGTAAAAAGGTCACACGTGGAAGAGTTAGTAAATTTCGCTATTTTGAGTTTTATTTATTGGAATTGAATGTAGGATGATTTATTTAAATTTCGTTCAATATTGATATTGTGAGTCTATAATATAATTTTGTGCGTGTTGAATAAGCTAATAATGGGGTCTTTGAAGAAGACATTAATGGTGATGTGCCAGGGATTTGGTATGATCTTAATGTTCCCTGTCGTTATAAAAAATGAATCAACGACGGCACTCTTCGGAAATTTCCCATGGGGCAAATAAGGAGACTTAACAATCATTTCCAATCCAATACAATGCCCCCTTTAAATTTCCTATACAACCCTTTCTTCACCTTTTTCCAATTTATGTGAAATTGGATAAATTGAAGAGGAAAAAATTTAATTTAAATTCATTTCATTAATGCTATAATATGCTACATAATATAAACTTCGGATATATTTCATTAAATTACAATTTCAATATTTCAAATTAAATATATTACATGCATAAAATGATAATATATTTTGTTATGTATGTGATAATTTTTTATTTATCCAAAGAACCAACTTTTCTTATGCAGAGGAATTTTATTCTGCTAAAACATTGAAATATTTAAAGTCCCATTTAAAACCCAAATTTGCGACTTTTATTGCACATGAAAATTGTCCAATAGAGAAATACTAAAGTTTGTCCGTTGGATTCCAAAGTTAAGTTTATGCGGGAATTTGAATGTTTTTCAATGATCTCCTGCTGATCTTTACAAGGAAATAAGAAGTAGAAATTTCCATTGACAGACAAATAGGACTTTGTAGTTTTGGTATTTTGGAGAAAAGCCGTGTGAAAAATCAATGATTAAATTAGAAAGGGAAAACAAATGTGTCTTTGGCCCATTTTATGATGTAATAAAAATGTTAATGCGGGGAGGAAATAAAAGGGGAAATTCTTTGACCTCCACTCCGCCTCCAACTCCATATTTTATCAATCCTTTTGTTTAAAACACGGCCAATCCCAAAAAGTTAAAAGCCGGTCCAAAAAGTTTAATGCTCTGAATAAAATCCCTCCCTGACGGAGCAAACAACTCCCGGGTAATCTCTTTCTTTAAAACCCCTGCCTTAGCAAGCGTAAAATTGAGTCACAAATTCTACTCTGAAATACTATTAGCTAATCTTTACATTTTACAAATAAGGAAGAAATCTTGAAAACTTTTAGTAAAATTTCTTTTATCAAAATTTGAATTTTTCGTCATGTTTTAGTATTTATTAATGTTACTGAAAAAATCATTCCAGTGATGTGTACAAATATTATGTATATTTGCATTATATAGAGATAAACTCACGCATGATATAGTCTACTTAAATTGAAATATATATACTCTTCTGTATTTTATGAGTGATAAATGTCAAGTTTTAGTTTTAAATTGCATTTTAAAAGTGCCGGGTGACAGAGACCGAACGGGTGAATGCAATTTGGCACAGTCGCTGATTTAAGATGGATTTCCTTCATGTCTAAAAAGAGAGGGAAAATGGTAAGATTGAAAAGTGCGGAATATTGACGGATCTCCCCCGCATTCATCCAATGATAAAATGACATCAATCAAAATAAGATAAGAGACAGAACTCAATTTCTCCACACACTTCGCTTAATACTCCTATCTGAGCAAAATCGGAAACGGGTTTTGGCTATGTGTAGCAAATAGCAAATATAGCTAATATACCAAGTGGAACTATATCAGAGTCAATTTTGCCAATATTCTTATACAATATTGGAACTCGGGCTTAGTAAGACATTTGAACATTTGATCCAGATAAAATTGAGATGAAACGCCAATTTTAAATTGCCTTTTTGATCCCAAAACAAAAGTTTAATGAGAAAACTGTTCAGATTTATTCAAGTAACAAATTGATTACATTTCATGCTTAGATTGATATTAATTGAATTCTTCTGCAATATTCATAATCGTATGATACATAATGGCTCATAATATGTAATTTGTAACTTCTGCATAAAAGAGTATAATATATGGCAAGGAATTTTGTATTTTAGCCCTAGGAGTTAAAATGCTTTGTTTAATAATTTCACAACCAAAGAGAGGTTTAAAATAATATGCGGAGTTTAATTAATGTTGATCTTAATTAATTATATTTTTAGTCTGGTTGTATAAAGAAAGAAAGCAATGTTTTAATTAATACTGAAGGTTTTGCATATTATTATAGCTTAAGGGATAGCCAAGTAATTAAAATTGATTCTTTACAAAATTCCTAGATATCGCGTTAAATCAACATGAATAAATATGGCCTAACATTAAGTAATGCTTACTTATTATAATTAGTTTCTTTTATCAAATGACTGAATGTGAGATGATATAATACCTACTCTATTGGGGCTCACAAACCACATTCAAACATTTCCTCAAATGGAGAAACTATGGGGAAAATTAAACATTTTTAACTCTTTATCACATCTCTCAACATTTTATTATTTCTTAATTATTTTAAACAACATAAATACAAAATAGATATTAATAAATACAAAATATATTTATTAATTATGTTTATACATTAATATAATATGAATATATGATTAAAAGATAAAGTTTAACACTCAATTACCCAAACTCAAGCCATTACTTTCGTAATGGTAACCCAATACGAAAGAGTTAAAAATGTGTAATTTTCCCCATAGTTTTTCCATAAAATTTGAGAAAATGTTTGAATGTGTAAATTCTGGTTTGTGAGCCCCAATACTTACATAAATGGAAAGATACAGTACATAAATATTTTTACCTAATGATTTTTAACTATATTTATGTAAATTATCTAAATGAATAGAAGAGTGCAGTTGCTATATATTTAATACATAGCATGTTACAAATACTAAAACGTGTATCTCTAGCTAATTATAAGTATCGAATTTTTAAAATTTGATATTTTTGTATATTTATTTCTTTTGTAATAATTTCCAAGAATTATCTCATTTCATTGGAATAAACATTGGAATTCCAATAGAATATTATTTCTATGACAAATAACTTAGAATGTGACCATTGAATTTTTTATTATGTGTATTTTCCTCTTTGTACTTATACCTTTAGAAAGAGTGTATTCATATTTTTCTTTATTGTATTTGCATCACATTATTTTTCAAATTGATGTAAATACTATAGGCAGCACTATATATTATATTATTTATAAGTATCATAACATTTAAATTTTAATGTCCAATTATTCACCCAAACTTTCTAATTTCAAAACATTAAATTTCTACTAGGCAAGCGGAAAGGATAATAAAATGAAGGTGTTTTTATTTTTGCCCATCTTATTTATATTCCTAACATGTCTTTCAATCATACAAGCTTCAGAAGGTGAACACGAAACTGACTCTGGAAACGAAAACGAGGACGACAAATGTGAAATCACTCCCCAATGTACTAAAAATAGGAAAAAAGCTCAAGTTGTTCTCGACATTGGGAATTCTGGAAATAATGTGAGAGGGAAACTGAGATTTACACAGAATTCTCCCAAATCAAAAGTGAAAGTGACTGGAACAATCATTGGGTTGACAATTGGAAAAACGGGAAGAAATTATCATGGGCTTCATATTCATGAAAGTGCAAATACGACAAGTGCATGCAATTCGACTGGGGGACATTTTAATCCAAATTCGGTATTTTTATTGTTTTAACTATTAGTTAAATTTAAGCATTTAATAATTAAGAACAATTATATAATTAAAAAATAAGTATAATTAATGAAAATTTTCTGGTTTTATATAAATGAAGACATTGCATGGCGATCTTAAAGATCCTGAGTCGAAAAGGCACAGTGGTGATTTTGGGAATATAATTGCCAATTCAAAAGGAGAAGTTAAAATTAATTTTCAAGACGATTACATCACATTGTTTGGAGGGAATTCCATCATTGGGAAGCCTCTTGTTGTTCACCAAGACGAGGATGACCTTGGAAGAAATGCTGACGCTGGGAGCAAAGCGACTGGGAACTCGGGAGCAAGAGTGGCCTGCGGAATTATTAAATTAACAAAATAATTTAAACTACTAAAATATACAATAAGAAAATGCAAAATAAAACATAAGAATTGTAACATGAGCAGCGTTGGCACATATACCCAGCGACAAAACTGAAGTCATTTGTTGAAATATTTTAATAAAATAAAAAAAATAAAAAAGATCGTTTGGAGTTTAGATTGAAAAATTCTAATCTAAAAATGGGGATTGTTTGGGAATCGGGTTGGTTGCTCTATACTATAAGACTTAATAACTTAATAAATTGTAAAAAGCACATTCATTTACTTTGATGTCGTATGTTATTTAAATCTTCTAAATAATTTAAAATCAAAGTTGGAAAATATTAAAACCAAACGATTAATTTCTATAAAAATATTCAATATATTATAATATTATGATATATCATTACAGAATTATCATGAATTTGTGCATTTGTTTATATTTAACCAAAAATATCGCAAATTTTTTGTAAATTGTTCGAGGAATAAATTAACCATAAGGTTAATTTATTCCTCGAATTTCATTTCAAAATTGTAAATAGGAATGTAAAAAGAATATTTGTATTAAAAACACTTGTATAAATGACGATAATTTGTCAAATATGAATGAGAACATGAGAATGAATGTTAAGAACTATCAATGGAAAACAACACAATCCTTTATAAAATTCAAATAAATAACAACTATGTAAATAACCATTCATGTACTGGTATCTGTATAGTTTTAATAGAATGCATATAATATTGTTTAAATAATATTGACAAAAAGAAAATATAAATATTCCCAACAAATGTTTCCTCAAGCCAATTCGTTTAAATATTTGCAAACTCAAGAATTGGCTCTAATAAATTAAAAAAATGAAAATTATTTTATTTTTGTTCATCTTTACATTGGCAAACTGTGCAATTCGACAAGGAGAAGAAGATGAAGAAGATGAAGAAGAAAGAAGGGCCGTTGCCGAATTGGACATTGGGAACCAAAACAATCAAGTGAGAGGGCGGATCACATTTTTTCAGCGAAATCCTTCTTCAAAAGTTAAAGTGAGCGGAAGAGTTTCTGGATTGGAGCCAGGGAAAACTGGACGAAATTATCATGGGCTTCATATTCATGCTTTGGATGACATTTCTAATGGATGTGATTCAACAGGAGGGCATTTTAATCCAAAAAATGTAAAAACAATATTTATGTCAATTTGATTTAAATATAATTCAATGTGTAAGTAAGATTTAAAACATTTCAAAATGTTAATTAAATATTAAAATTTATGATCTTTAAAAAGACTTTCCATGGAGATCGTAAAGACAAAGAATCAAAAAGACACAGTGGAGATTTCGGGAATTTGATTGTAAATCGCAATGGAAACGTCAATGTGAAATTTCATGATAAATACATCACTTTATATGGAGAGAATTCAATCATCGGAAGACCCCTCGTTGTCCATGCGGACGAAGATGATCTTGGGAGAGGAGGAGATGAAGGAAGCAGAGCTACAGGAAATTCTGGGAAAAGACTCGCTTGTGGAATAATTAAAGAAGCTAATTAATTCATTTGATAAACAAATCAATTACATTGGTTCATTTTGAGCAATTTAATAAAACCATTCTTTTGGTATTTTCGACATTGATTATTTAATTAATTAATTTAATATTTTCATTGCATATTGATGTATCGAACAATAGCCGAAGGGATATTTTATAATTTTTTATTGCGCAATTATGGAGTTTATTGAATAAATAATGTTCAAATTTAATTTTATTTAGAGTTTCACTTTGTGGTTAAGAACTGTTAATTGCTAAAATATTCATACGTTATAAATAGTTATTGGGTTTTTCTTCTCAACCAAGAAGGTAAAATGGGATTGTAAATAAAAAACAAAAAATTTAACATTTTTACATTTTAATTGGTTATTTTCTTATTTAAAATTTTGATATTTAATTTAGGTCGCAAAAAATTGATTCTATTATTCTTTCTTGCATCAATTTTTACTTCTTTCAAAAGTAGGATTATATATTTTATTACAACTAACATTAAATACTAATTATTACACATTTAAGTATATTGGAATTAATTCTATCATTAATCCTTTATTAGAAACCATTCACAAAATACAAATTTTTTATTGTAATTTACAATTAAAAGAATAATTATATGAATTAATATGAATTAATTAAGTGAAAATGAATAATTATAAATGTGGTAATTTTTAAGGAGTTGAGGAGAAATCACTGTAAAAATTAAATTTGCCCCATGGATGGGGATAATGCTCACAGAAGGCCAGTGACAGGGGAATGTCATGATTTTACATGCAATTGCTATTATTCAGCAGAATACTCTCCGCACTGCTAGAAATAAAATTCTCAATGCCAAGCGTCTTCCTTCCTGTTTCTTTAAAATTTAAAGTTAATAAATATAAAAATAATGCATTGGAATGAAAATGTTAAGACTTATTGGCTTAATTTTAAAAATAACAATCTAGGTTAAATAACAAATCTCTTATATTGTTCATTTTTTAGGTCTCATTTTTTGGTCATGCAAAAATCAGCTAACATTCGGAATCTCTGAAAAACCATAGTTTTTCCAGGCAACTACAAGTTACCACACAGCACACACCAAATTAGCACACAATCACACATACAAGCTAGCACACAACCACACA
>JAQGBZ010000693.1:0-18559 GCA_034687125.1 Neelides folsomi
CTTTTAAAATCCACTTAGGATTTGCTAATTGCAAATTTTAGGGTAATTTCGGCGTTTCGGCGGAAACGGAAAAAAACTGAAAAAACTCACTCTGTGATAGTTTTACGATTCGGGCTTTCAATTGTTAAATTACGTTATCTTGGCTTATACAATTATAATAAGTTAATTGGATGTCATTTGCTAAAGCTTTTTATTTTATCGGCTTCATAAACTACCAATTATAATACGTTTTAATTAGTGGTTTAAGTTGTGAGTATAAATAATATAAAATGGATATATGAATACATATTTTATTCTTACCTTATTTTTATTCTTAATGACAATGAGGTAAGTAGTAGTTCTATTCACATTTCTGCTCTGAGAAGTTGACAATAATAGATTATACTATACAATGAATTTAAACGTATTGAATACCATTATTTGTATTAATTCGGTGTTTCTGTATATGACCATAATTTTTCAGGTCACTTGAAAAATGTTTGGAATCAATGATAAAATTTTAATATATGTTGATAACTATTTTACTCTATTATATTGTATAAAAACAATAATTAATACTAAACGTAAGGTAAAATTTATTATTGCGGTACTTATCTTACATGTAATTAAAAACGATCAAAAGGATAGACCTTTTATATGCAGCAAACCGTTATATTTTTCTATCTTTAATGATAATTACTGGTAATAATGTATTATGTTTACATACTACTTACGTTCAAGTCTCCTGTAGGTATGTGTATGAAGTATACAACTAATATTTATATACCTAGGTAGTGTATTCAATTATGCTTTCATACTATTTCTAATTACTAACATACATACTAATTAAATACCTACCCATTGGCTAATCTCTTAACGAGAAAGTTGGGGAACGATTTTCTGATCAATTTTAAGGGCGACAACCATTTTAATCAAATGGTTTATTTCATATCCTTTGTGCCAAAAGGACTATATTAATGTACCTGTACCATTTCTATAATTACCACCTAAACCTTAAATAGCTGTGTTAGCGGATACATGCAATTTATTTGTAATTGTAATTAATAATAATTAACATTGACAGAAGGCCAGGTATACATTGTGTATTTACTGAAAATTTAAGAAAAATTTAGTGGCTAACAAATTATGTATTAAGATTTAACAATTTAATAAGATCATCATTTAAAATTATGTAATCGTGTTAAAAATGTCAAACTATTTACGTTGTTTTCAATAAATATTATTAATATACTCAATAAATATATATCACTTATATATTTAGCTTGATTGGATTAAATATAAATTCTATTCTCTATTCCTATCCTCTATTACTGGAAAACTGGAAATATCTGTCTGTGTTAGTATCAAGGAAAGAACACAGTTCAAAGTTACTTTTTTGGTAACAGCTAACAATCTTTGATATTGAAAGGAATTTGTTTGTTACCATTTTTGCCTGATCAAATAAATTATCATTAATAACGCAGTGCCAATACAATAAAGTAAACAATTCTTTTATTGCACAACATCTTATAAGTTAGAAAAAACAATTAAACATCGGGCATATTTTATTCATTTACCCATTACAATATTATGTATATACATAATACATACATACATACATGCCTATGTAAATGTGTACACAATCTGTTTCATTTCTCTCTAAATAAGTAAATATATTATAATAAATAACGACGACTTGTATGACAGATTTAATTTGCATTTTGATAACAAAAAATCACTTTTTGAAGGCATTGCATATTGCATTAAAAATTTGACAGATAGACTTACAAATAGGTTAAGAATAGCTTATTATATATAATATATGTATTATACAATTTAGTATCATTTCATGATGAATAATAATGGGAATGAGAAAGTTTATAATATTATAGCGTAAAAATCATATTCAAGAATAGCCTTAATTATTTCGAATATAGATTAAAACATCCCCACATTTATAATAATTATTAACTTTAGATGAAAGATATTTTTCTCAACACAAAACACAATGATTCATCCTACATTTGTAAATAATTTATCAGGCAAATTAATTTTATAGTTTATAAGTTTATAACACAATATAGTTTACTATATTCTAATCGGTGCACTTGAGTTTGAAAAAGCCGCAAATAATTTCCAGAGATACGATTTTTAATTTTATTGTTACTATTAATTGTAGTAATGCAAAATTACATTAAAATATACTCCTTTATTAAAATCCTTTTAACAAATCGATTTAATAATTAAACTTTTCTTTAATTCGGTTAATTTAAGAAATTTATGTTTATTTGTTTAATTTAGTCATTTCAGCTATTGTTGTACAGTTTAGTTAAATAATTCAGTTTAGTATATTAATGCTGTTTAGTTTAGTTCATTTTGCTAAAGTTCATAAACTTTAAGTTATGGCAGTAATATTTAAGAATGAATTGGTTTAAATATAGAATATGCTATACTATGATTAATAGTAACAATGAAATTAAAAATCGTATCTGTGAAAATTATTTGCGGCTTTTTCAAACTCAAGTGCACCAATTTCCCGAATAGAATATAGTGATAGTAACTTTTAAAATGACTCTGACTAATTGAGTTACAAATCATAATGAAATATTTAAATAGTCCTCATTCAATCTCAATTTATTTTTTAATGGTTTCTCGATTTTTTAAAATTCAATTATTTGATTATTTTAATAATTATGATATTTGGTGTATTAAACCAAATAATAGGGTGTTTTGAGTAATGCATAATTACAATACATTAGTTATAGCGATATTAAATCTCTTTGACTTAAAAAAACTTTGTTCATTCACGTTACATGTTGAAATTGGAGCAGATTTCATTTTACATTTGCTCAATTAAACATTTCTTTTAAGATGCATAAAATAGAATTAACACTTAAGACAATTCAAAATAGATCAATTTATAAAAAAAGGCGTGAAAATATCTAAAATCGTTGAGAAGTTAGGTTAATTTGTAAAAAAACTCCCAAGAGGAGTATGTAAACAAAAAAGGTATCATTGTTCCTTCAAGAAAACCACCAAATGAGGTAAAACATTGATTATAATTTTAATTCTATAAACATAATGTATGAATCATAAATAAATTATTTAAATGAAAATTTAGGAACTTATTAAGAAATTCCAATGCGGAGTGAGATGCACAAAGGAAGAAGGCTAATTGCCATTGAAAAAAAGGACCGAAATGTTCCAAGAGTATTGGAATACCAAGAATATAAACATCCAATCTAAAATCTTGGCAAGGTTGATCGATTGTAGAGATGTGGCTGAAAATAAAGTGGAGAACTCTCGAATACAATTTTCATTCCACTTTCATCTTTTGGACAACATGGGCACTCGAGTACAAGTATGTCGTGAGAGATTCCCTAGCACGTTTGGAATTGGCATTAGAACTGTGAAAACAATTTAAAACAAAATTAAAACTGGAACAACCCATTTTGAAGACCTTCGAGGACATCATACAAATCACCCAACGAATGAAATTAATGAAACACTTAGACAAAAATGAACGACCACATTGATAGTTTCCCAAATTTAAAAATTATAATATATAATAATAGAGACTTTTATTAATATCTTTAAATTCTAGACATTATGCAACTTTCTCTGGTGTTAGGAGCTGGTGTTTCAAACAACCAAAAAGATTTGAAGGTGAACACAATTTATGGACTTGTTTTTCTGTCATTGAGTTGGACTAGAACATGAGATAAAAGGAAGATAAACAATTTATTGAGATTCTCAATAACTTGAGATATGGATGTTTAACATCAGATCAAATGGAAATTTTATTGAGTGATCACAAGTTTCATTGACTGAAGAATTTTCTGATAGAGAAGTAATTCGAATCTTTCCGACACTTGCTTTGTCATTTACTTGGGAAAAAGGTTTTCGCTAAAGGGCAAGCTTACGTCGCTCCCTTACGGATCAGGTCTTTAAATGGAATTGCAATTTGTGAAATAAATTCAAAGAAACTTCTGTGTGCAATGCACTCTTGTTTCACCATGGTTTGAACATCATATTACGTATTTCCAAATGGAATTGCAATGTGCAATGTCGGATTGAACAAATTTCAGAGATTTATAATAAACATGAGCATTTAAAATTAAAAAACTATTTCTCCGATCCAAATTAAATTTCCCCTACTTCGAGCTCTATTTGGATCTTCCTTGTCTTCGGATTGGACTCTCAATTACGTCAATTTCAAGGTAATATTTAAAAATACTAAATATTTAATTAAAAATAAATCGTAATATGATTAAATTGCTTGTATTAAAAATTATATGGTGTTAGATGAAACGACAAGATTCAGATGCAAACAAATTCGTCATTTTGCAGCTTATCAAAGATGCTTATGCGATGCTGTATGGGAAATTCTCGTCTCAAGTAGAAAGGAAAGTAGAAAGAGACAAAAGGACGCGTTTAAATTGATCCTCCTGAAAGCAAAGGCACTTGGACTGTGCAAATCGTCTGCATCCATCGATGACCTTCAGTCAAAGTTTGCCGTCTGGAAGTCGAGGACTTTCAATAAAAAAGATGAAAAGAAAAAGATAGGAAATCGTGGAAGAAAATGTCAGTTAATTTTTAATTGACATTAAATATATTTTCATCAGAAGTTCTTCACGTCAGGACACTCCTTTTTACCTGCCGATCGACATTTCGCACTTGTCGAAAAAAGATTAAGGAAAGCCGAAATTTTAGATCCGAATGACTTCATTGCAATGATTGAAAGTTCAAATATGTTACGTCCTTGTTCAATCCAGAGAATGCAATATTTTGATTTTTTCAATTTTGGTCAAACGTCTTTAAATGGCCCAAGAGTCTCAAAGTGACCAAAGTTAAGTGGACAAAACTTATAAAGAAACCACCAATAATCTACACAAAAGATGAAATCAACTCAGAAGCTTGGATTGAACACCGTGTGAATGACAGTGTAGGGACGCTCTCACAACTTGCCCTCATCCCAATGTACAGCGCTCCTCTTAAAATTTCACAATCTCTTGTGACTGACATCAAAAAGATTTGTGATTTCATTCCACATTCATTCCACAAAAGGGAATTTTGGCTTTAATCGGTTTAAATAATGAATGATTTACAAATATCCTGATTTGAAAGACTAAATTAGTAACTTATTTGAATTCATAATTTTAAATTAAAAAATAACTTGGATCTCTAGAAACCATTAAAAAATAAATTGAGATTGAATGAGGACTATTTAAATATCTCATTCTCATATCATTACCGTGTAAATAATATACGCGCAAGTTTAACTAACATACCGAATAATATTAATCATATGAATTAATAAATATAATTAACTAACTAATATATTCAATATTAATTATAACCAAATATAATGTACAATCAAAAGTCCCATTTTATATCATATTTGGTTTTGTTATAATGTTATGAAATTATAGAAAGTGGTTTTAAGACAAAAATTGAATTTTATCAATTCATGAGCTACTTACAACGTTATGTTATATTAAAATGCCAAGGGAGAAAATTCCTTTGGAGGAAAGGTTATTAAGTCAATCGTCAATCATCTCCGCTTTGATCAGGGTCCGATGCATCTCTATCAGAGTCGTTTTTCCCTCCAACGAACACAACTTCACATGAGCTTCCGGACGTGAATCCATTATTTGAGTCGAGATCAACGGAAGAATGTTTGCGAATGCCAGTTGAGCTTTCGCCCTCGTTGCTATCTCCTCCGTCATCATTCTCATCATCTTGGTTGGTCCGTGGTTGCGACTTTTGCTTTCTCCTTCTTCCCATTTCGCTGTTGCTGTCACCTTCTGAATGTTCTCCCTCGTAAGAACCTTCAGCTGGATCTGGAGCTTCTAAGAGTTGCCATGCTGGAATGCCAGGAGATGAAGGGAATTGGTTCCTTGAAAGTAAAAGGCTCTTAATGGCACTTAACTCGTTCTTCAATTCATGGAGTTCATAAGAATTCTTCGACTTTTGGAATGAATTTGGGGAACGAGACTCGTGTTTCTGCATCCCATGAAACATCTCTTTCAAGTCCATTACATTCTCGTTTAATTTGAGTATGGCAGTCAGCAGCTTATCATAATTCTCTTCATTTCTAGACCTAGTTCCGAAGAGTCTTGGAGCAATGTATCGCTAAAATTTAAATATGATTTCAATTAATTTATAAACATTACCATTTCTGACTTTTACAAAAAAGTAGTATTTCACAATTAATTGAAAACCAACCCTCCATATTGAATATAAACTATAAGAGCCGATTGATATCAATGCGACCATATTGGCAACATCTTTTGCTTTCATCCAAAATGAAATTCGTGTTTCATGGTAAGGCTGCAATGACATTTTCTGTGAGTTAAAAAGTATTATTTAGTCTTTAAATGAATTAATGAAAGAATATAAAATACATTTTATATCAATTATACCTTATACTTTAATCTAACATTATACAAATAGTAGAAAGTTAAATATGATTTTAAAATGCGGTTTTACAAGAAATAGACTTACAGAAATTTGGTCATCAGTATAAGGACCAGCTTGCTGACAAGCTAAGTCGATTTCCTGTTCGGTCAGTCCTTTTTGACGTAAAAAAATTTTCTTTTGGCTCAAATTACTCCTCATGACCCTTGGATTCACGAGAAATTTTACAGCGGTGTTGATCTAATGAAACAAACAAAAATGAAACAAAAACTCAATGCTTTTATATTTTGGAAATGTGTTAATATTATTTACACTGAAGAATATTCTTACCAAATGATCCCGTGGCTGTTCAGGATTTATGTTTGCAACTTCCATTATTATATATTATTATATTTATAACGTATATTCGATAATCCACTATTCTCAATGTTCGAAATATTCTCAAACAATTATTATCCGATAAATATTTTCCCCTAATGAGTAACCGACGTTAGAATATTAAATATAACAAATGAGTTCGGGGTCAAATAAATTCTGTGTTGGTTGCCACAATCCCTCAATGTCTTTGCTATTCTGGTTGAGGTTGTAGCACGTTATTCTCGTTTTAATTATTATTCTGGGCCAGACAGGATCACAGTCAAAGGATTTAATTATTTAACAAATAGTTGATTAATCGAATGTGTAAGAATCATAATACATATTATATTAACTTGTCTCAACCTTCAAATATAAAATATATCTTAATGTTAGTGCAATTTAAATTATGCAGTATTAACTAACTTCATGCATTACATTAACATATACCTAATAAACTTAATCTTTTATTCTCTTTCGTTAAAAACTTTTGGTTAAAATCTTTCCAATAAGCCGGGTTAAAATCGAACTATTTAAATTCAGCGAAATAATCATTCACATTTAACATTTTTGTTTTCTTCAACAGCATATTGTGGTAAAATAAATGAATGGTATATGAACCTTGTTTTCACTAACCATACCAAATTTTTATAAATGTCTGGAAATCGAAAAATAAGATGAACGTTATAGGAGTTTCCTTTTGCTCCATCTACTGCGATAATTTTCCCCTCTAGAAGGTTTCTGGAAGTGTGGCCCTTGCCATTTCTGCATCTCTCAACTGAATTCGGATTAAATACGTTAAATTCCGAAATTCCAGTAAGTTTTATACAATTAACGACATTTAACTTCATTATTTGTTAGCAATTATTGTTATAGACATGTGTAGCTGAGAAATTTTATATGAAAAAACGTCGATATTTTATTTGTCAATTGAAGTTAATTTACCGGGAAGCCGCATGCTTTCTTGTCTTTTTATTTTAAATCTTTATGAAATTTTTAATTGGTATTAACTATAAATTAAAATAATTGTAGGCAAGATGGGGAAGATTATGAAATCCGGAAAGGTGGTACTCGTTCTCAATGGGAGATACGCTGGTCGAAAAGCGATCGTAATTAAGAACAACGACGAAGGAACCACAGAGCGTCCTTATGGCCACGCTGTTGTTGCCGGTATCGACAGATATCCAAGACCCATCACGAAGAAAATGTCGAAAGACAAGGTCCGCAAGCGTAACAAGCTCAAGCCATTTATCAAGGTAATACATCAAATAAGAATTATTTTATACAAAACAATTTAATATTATATCTCGAACTATTATATGATGAAAAATTTGTAGTTGAATCCTCCGTGTGACCTACGTCTACAGACCTGATTATTCTTTATTTAATGACAATTCGTTTAATTGAGTATGCCAAAATACTAGAATATCTTTTTTATTTTAGATCATCAACTACAACCATTTGATGCCGACCCGTTACTCCGTTGACATCCAATTTGGAAAGCAAGAGCAACAAGTTAAGACCCTCAGAGATCCAATGAAGAGGAAAAAGGCTCGATTCCAAATCAAGGCCAAGTTTGAGGAACGCTACAAGACCGGAAAGAATAGGTGGTTTTTCCAAAAGCTTAGATTTTAATTTTTTGTTCCTTTTGATTACACAAAATTGAAATCGATTAAATAATAGAAAAACAATTCATTAATTTATCATATTTTACATTTCAATCAAATCAAATACACCAAAAATTTTCAGTCTCACAGTCAATTTTCATAAAAGGTTGGCCAGTCGTTAACTTGTCGAAGCTGGAATTAGAGATTGGTTTTTAGATAATGATTTTCTCTTGGAATTGGAGCTACTTTGAGATTTTGTGAAAAAAATAGAATCAATGAAACTTTTCTTATCTTGCGAATCTACTTCAACTCTATGCGTTAGCTGTTCGGAAACAAAGTCGATTGCTTCTGAATCCCATCTTCGATACTTTAGTATTACCAATACATAATTGTTAGGATTCACTTCCAGCAAATTTAAATTCAATGGTTGAGGTATGGCTTTCCCTGGTGGTGCAATTCCTGGAATCTGTATTTTTTAATAAAAATAAAACATCGTATAGAATATTATTTTTGAACATAATACGAACTTGTATAAATACAGGTATATACATAGGTATTAAACCAACTATACTACATATATTCATGTATGTGTAACAAGCATTTTTAATCATGTACAATTATAATGTAGCAAAATATAAAGGGTAAAAATTTAATAGGGGAAATTAGTTTACTTGTTCTAAAGGGACAAAAGCTTCGCCTAAGAAATCATTTCCAGTCAATATATCGTAGTCTCTGACTGTAAATATGACCGTGGAACTTTTCTCTCTGCATTGATCCTCCGTGACGTCCCAACAGAACTTTTCATCAAACACCGGATTTAGAGTTTTCCACTGAACGGAACTCGTAAATACTTCGGCCTAAATATGAACTTTCAAATTAAAGGAAATCGTTTGGAATGATTAAAGGAAATATTTATGTGTGCCTGTCTCCTATTAAATAAGTAGAAAAGTATTGGGTTGTAGCAACCTCAGGGAAATGAAATTTCGGAGCAATTTCAACTTTAACTTGTGGATCGCTCCTTGCTTCTTCCTTCTTGCAAAATGACCAATAATTTATATTTGGGTCAAGTGGAGTAAGGTTCTTCGCTGAATGGATTTCAGCGCAAAGCTTCCCTTGCCAATATGCAACTCTGACCATTATTTCTCCGAGCTTCCCCTTTGATTTCCCTACTTCCTGAATTGGAAGAGGTATACATTAAGAAAGGCCAAGACACGTTTATGGATTAGTAAAAACAGAAGTTTGGTGAAAAGAAAAGTTTTGAGAAACCTTTTGCTCGTTAGCTCTCAGAGCATAATATTCTTTAATGAGGATCTTCGTATCAGTCATTAGCGAATCTGCAAACTTTTTTGCGTTTCGGAAATCGTCGGTGTTTATTTCAGTTTCATTTAGGCCAGACCCGCCTCCTTCAAAGTAACCGACGAGAATGGGAAAGAAAGTACCTATCTTCATTATATCCTCAACTTCTTCTTTCTTCGCGTCGTGGAGGGCGGCCTTAGTCGCCCAATATATTTCTTGGCAGGTCACATTCCAGAAAACTCGGAGCATCCGTATGAAATTTAGCTCCAAAAGAAACTTTTGCAAAGTCACAAAATTCTCTTCTAAATAAGCGAGCAGAGGAACAAGAATCGCACTTGTGTCAGTCTCCGGATTAACGAGCTTCATTGTTTCTTTAAGAGCGTCTCTAATCTTGGCATAAAAATACCATTCAATTTAATGCCTTAGTATGGGTGGTCATTTAATGACTCTTTCTGTGAATGGGGAATGGGTATCATTTACTTATAATAATACGATTAAAGATTAAACCTACTTCTGGTCGAATCCTATTCCCGATTCCAGCAAAGATCTTTCCAAATTGAGCTTCAATTTCACCAAGATACAAGTTTATGATTGATTCAATTTTTCCTCTCTGCGCCTTCCCAACTTCAGATCCCATTTCATTTTCGAGTGCTTCCATTAATTTCTCTAGGTTGATGTCTATGGGCATTCCAAGCATAGCTAGCTAAAAGAAATCGAAGGGCTTAAAGATTTAAAAAATTAATCCCTCAAATACCCCGAATATCATACCTTGACGTATTCAATATTATTGAGCACTGTACATAGCCGTTCTGAAATATCGAATCGATCCAAAGTGTCAAAATATCCCTCTTTGTCTAGTTTGCATCTTTTCAACCGAGCGTAATATTTGGCTATACACCCAATAGCATCAAATATAAAGACGAGGATGGCAAAGCTGTCAGGAATGTTTGGCCAATTCAGTTCTTTCCAAAATTGAATTAGTTGGTGGAAACTTGTGGCGGTGTCAAGGGCCGAACTACTTGTCTTCACCAAATTATTCTCCATTGCTACCTTATCAACAGTGATTGCATTCGTAATGATTTGAACTGTTCGAGAGAAAGCGTATCCAAGCCATAAGACGAGAACTGGACGGAACCAGTCATAATAACTATTAAGATCTTCATACTTCGGCCTTTCTGAAAAGAATCGCAACATAAATTATCAAAATTATCTTTTGAATGACAATGTATAATTTAGTACACTCAGCATTACTACAATAGCAATAAAAGTAGTAGAGATGGGAAGTTAAGTAGGGAAAATACACAATAAAGCCAAAGAGCCAATATAAACATTATTAACTCAAGGATTGACATTTTAATAAAAACATGTATTGTTTATCTCAAGAAAGCGGCTCAAACCACAAGTCTCATGTTATATGTATGAATGTACATTGCATAATGGAGATCAAGTGAACATGCATGGGTTCGATGGTTGTGTAAAATAGGGCGAACCGTATTTGAAGATTTCGTCTTGGAAGTTGACAAATGTTTGAGTGAGGTAGTATAAGTTAAAAAGAGCTCTTGAGAGAGCCTTCTGTTGATCCTCGGGACGTTCAATCATCCTCTTTAGCTTCACATTGTCGAAGGTCCCTATACAAGCCCACACATGTTCCTCAACGTCGTGGACGATCATTTTTTGAAATTCGTCGTATATGATAGGCATGTAGTCGATGGTTCCATCCATCCAGAAGACGGGACTCCACTTCCATATGCCTTCCCTAATGGCCGCATTCACCTCATTTATCACCTGAAAGGAAAGGAATGAATCCTTTCAACTCCCCGAATACATAATACACATTTGATACGCTCGTGCTCAAAATCCAAAAAAGAAACTGACGAGGACAAGGGCGTCGATGAGTTCCGAACAGGTGGAATTGTGATTAATGATGGCTAATTCCTTGTACTTCTCCTCGTACCACCATAGGACCGCCATCCTCAGACTTGCAACGACCAACCAGTCAATTTCCTTAACTTTCTTCACTGAGCCCAATTTTTTGAGGACACCACGTGCGTTCGTGAGGGCTTTCACTGCATCCGAAACTCGCTCTTGATGCTCATTCATGTGATTCTGAAAAATTGGAAGGATCTGGTTAGCGATGAACCGGCTCATTGCATTCTCGACATCTTCCAAGTCCCCATCTGGCTTCCCAAATAATCTGTTCTTTTCCAAGGCAAGTTTGAGCTCGTTCAGGCGTCGCTCGAGTCCGTCGACACTCAAAGGTTGCTTCGAATACGACTTCCATCTAATAACCGCCTAAAGGGGAAAAATTGTGAATGGAGTGACACATGTGCTTCCTACATGACCTTTCTCGGAATCAATACAATACAAGAATCAAACGGGTTTCAAAATGAAGAACTCACCTGAGTCACCTCGCTGAGTCCGTTCTGTAGCCCGTATTGGAAAAGGAGGGAAGTGGCTGCTGGAGGAATTTCTCCTTTCCAATCAACCTCGCTCTTTCCTCCTTCATAGTCGAGTATATGATCCCAGAGATGCTCAAGAATCACTTTTGGGTGAGGGTAATCCTCCTAAAAATATGGATTAAGGGGGATCAAACCCGCAAGGTGAAATCTCCCTCCACCTTACATTATGTCTTCCATGACGATAAGCATGTACGAGCCAAATCTGTAGAAGAATTTTTCCCTTGGGAGTCTTATTTTGACGCCTTTTGCCTGACAAAGCGAACCACTTTTCTTCGCCTTCAACGGGGATCTAGGGTACCATGAATTTTTAAGTGAAAGTTTAACGCATTGAATAAAAGTTTTTCAGTACATCAGCCACAGCTAGTGTCACTTTTCCGAGAAAGTCATCTCTCTTCCCTGTGAAGGATTCCTTGATTTCTCGGATTCCTTGAAACCAACCTGATTTCCCTTTACCTTTCTTTAAATCCTCGAGAACACTTTGCTTTTCATCATGATCCCAAACCTAATCCAGTTCATTACATCTCCACGATTTTAGTATAATTGCAAAAGTAATGATGAATTTTCCAAAATTGGTCTTTTATAAATTGATATAAATAATAAAAGTTTTTGGATTTAAACCTCAACTGTCAGGGCATCAACTGAAGGTCGTAGAGCAAGACATTGGAATTGCTGGTCCCAGACTGGATTAACTGTTTGTATTTGGATCGATGTCTTAGCGAAAGAAGCAACTTGGTCATATATTTGATTGTCCCGTTCTTCAGCAATTGGGTACAGCCTCTCTTTTTGAGGCAATGTTGGCTTAAAGGGAGATCCGATGGTTATTTTGTCCCATTCTTTCGGGTCTAACTGTAAAGAGTATCCTACATGGTTTAATTGGACAAAATATAAATTCCAATAGAAGTTGATTTTCATTGACTCATTACCGACTCCACAGTCTCAATGGACACGAGGCAATAGGGATCTGAAAGTCCAGATACGTCGCGTCCTTCTAAATTCTCTCCTCTTCTTACTCTCGTATTGACGACGGTTAATGGGAATGGCTCTCCGAGCACTTGGTGCATATTGTCCAATTGATCCTAATATGATCAAATTTGTATTACATTGCTATTATAATTTATCTTTGCCGTTTAATAGTTTTTAACAAGGAACAACCTTTTCGTCTGCTGAAAATACAATATGTGAGTAGACAGTGAGTTCGGATTTTGATGCTGGATATTTAAATGTTGGTTTTCCCAACATGTGAATACTGGTATAGAGACTTTCCCTGTATAACATTTGTCTTGTGGTAACTCCTGGCATCTTTTCCAAATATTTTACCATTTCACTTCTCCCACTGTCTTTTCGATAATCGGGCTCAATTTGAATTTCTTTCAGACTCCTTTCATTCTCAATAAGGTCATCAGCAAATGTAATTGAGCGCTTTTTTGGCTTCAGAATTGACGTTTTAGTTTTGGGTTTTTGATAAGTTTTTGAATCTGGTGGAATTTGGTTATTTTCTTCTGATTGCGATTCTACCATATCGCTGGCCTCTTGATTTGTATTGTTGTCAATTGTAATTGAAGTTTCTTAATTATTTTTGTAAATATAATAATTATACAGTGCTTATTTGGTGAGAATGAGTGACGAATTATTTTATTTTATAGTTATATGTTTTAATGATAAATTTCAATGCCAATCGTGTTTTCAAATCCAAAAGTATTAAATAAGTTGTAAAATAAATTAGTGCTAAAATATTTTTTTGAACTTTATGAGCGTTGACAAAATGAAAGAATGCTTACTAAACTTTTAACTTTAATTTTATTCAAACAATTTAAAATTTGTGTTTGTTTTCAGAGTTATCAGAAGTAATTAAATGATTTCCATAGGATTTATGATTCTTGTGAGTCTTGAGTGAAGGGTTTTGGCATTGCCATTTATATTTTTGCACTAGCATGTCTATTGTCTATTTAATATTATTCTAAATTGACTGATACAAAACCTGTGATGAATTATCCGCTATCCATTTGTTTGCCCTCGCCAAATGTTTGTACACTCAAAGAAAATATTGATCTACTCAGGAAATGTAACAAAAGCCTTGTTGATTTTGACTCACAACTCACAATACAAATTGTCTCTCTATTGTGGCCTGCTCATGAATTTGAATGTTAACATTTGAGGATTAAAGAGAAAGTAAGAGAAATAGAGAAGTTATCATGGTTTTTTTTACTAACTCAATCAAAAAGTTAATGTTATACCAATATGGTGAATATTTGACTCCCTATATTAATGAAAGTATGTAAAAAAAACTAGGTAATTTAAATGGTTTGTAGAATTATGAAAAATATGAAATGGAAATTAACCATATCAAAATAAATAATGACAAATGATGATTAAAGCAAGGCTGTAAGTTTAGGATGGGAGAAACCTTTATTTTAATTCGTATTGGATCATATCATATTTCCATAATTTCGAATCCATCTCCATAAACAATTAACATATTCTTTCGATCTTGAAACAATAACAGATTGCCGAGTCCCATACGCTTTTTTCTGTCTCTAGTACATTGATTATTATTTTGCCTCACGAGCATTTTGTTCTTAATAATTTGGAAATACATACAATACATACAATAATACATATAATATAAATAGTTGAATAATGATATTGCAATATTAGTTATTCTCGATTACCATTACTTATGTACTTACAATAATAATCATTGTTGATGTTGTTCATGTAATATTTGAAGAGAATTTCAATCAGGTATATCTGAAATTTCAACAATAAATATTCATTTGTTTTATCGTACCATGTTAACGCTGGCTTTACACACGTCGAGTATGTTATGTACAATATATTACACAGATTTCTTTTTATTAAAAAAGAAGAGACGAGACTCAACGACACAACATCAAATGAAGTACATTTACTTAGTATTCTTGAGTGAGAACAATTTGGTTCTTTAAGTCTTTTATAAGGGAAAATTGCGAGTCAGAGTGAAAGTTCAACAGAGAGTTGAAAACGTAGTTAAATTAGCGCCGTAACCATAATACAGTTTGAGACTTAACATTTGAGTCAATTAATGAACGTTGATTTTTAGGCAAGGTACATAAGGGTCACAAAACACGTCTTTTCCAGCTTCTTTGTTACAGGCGAACCTGTGACTTTTCTTTACAGTTAATTACTGACAGATATCATCCGTTTGCGTTTATTTTAGGTTTCATTCTAAGTATGTATTAAGTCATGTTTTTCTTAAGTACTTCTAACCTAATTACAGTTGTATATCATACATATATTATGACTTAATTATGCATGTCTTTACCTATTAGAATAGGTTTAGTTCTTAAGTAAGTAAGTACTTATATGTAATAACTTTCACATCTAAATATTTACATACATAGATTTGTACCATGAACTAAACTATACTTACATACCATCATAGTCTTATTATGTACATTTACGTATGTATTTAAGTATAGTAAGTTACCTTATTATTAACTCTTTACCCCAAAGAGTATTTATGTTTATCCATTTTTATCGAGAATAATCACACAATCACATCAATCATTCATATAATAATTATGAGTTTTATGATACATCGCTATACCTAAATATGTACCTCGGCCGACTGACGAAGGCTTACTCGTACATATTTGGAGCTTTATAGGCGTGCATGGATCAATTATATATCATATTCTTCAGATATGATATATCTTATCTAACCCTTACTTTAACCCTTAATTTCTTTTTAGCATGTACATACATTTTAGAAACTATCAAATAAAGGAATTGCTTTCATGATGAATATTTATAAGCAACAACATACTATGGTATATCTACCTATCTTCACAATACATATATCATATAGATTTTCCAAACATAAATGAATTCGCATTTCTACATGCCTGCTAATAAATAGTTTATTTACAGTACCTAGATAGTAAGTATATGAAGAAACGAAACATAAGAAACAATATGAGCTATTCATTTATATCTAATTCATACAACTTCTAAGATCCTTTTACATAATCATAATAAATATAAAAATGCTCAAATAAATAGTAAATTACTTATTCCATACCATTTTATATAGCATATATAATATTGTATTATAACCGACATTAATATGTTTATACTTAATAAACCTTCACAATGGTTTAAATTTGCCTTTAATAAAAACTGCTTATATGCGCACAACAAAGTCATAATGTGATTAGAAAAGACTTCGTTAAAATTTAAGAACTTTTAGAGAAAGACCTAATTAGTTCGTGCAGTAAAAATGAAATCCGTAGAGCCACAAACACCAATAATTTCCCTGTTGGAATAATGTTGTTATGTATGTAAGTACATTTAACTTATAAATATAAAGTTGTAATACAAAGACCAAACATATTGTTATTAGTGAGTATTTGAATACATACAGAATAATAAAATATATTGCAATTCTCATTTTCACTTATTATTATAGAACACCTTACTCCTTAATTACAGTTATTCTTATAATTCATTCAAAATTCGCTCGTTCCCATTGCATGCTCAAGATTGTTGTTTATTTTTAATTAAAAGTATTAAGATTCTCAGACATACATAAATATATAATATCGTATATTACAAGATTTTGTTTATCATAATAATTGTCTCATTCGTTTCATGCATTCGGTCTTAAACCTCTCACAGAATGTTTCAAATAAGCATGCTTTATCTTTAAATTAAATACTTTATGCTGTTCAAGTAAGAGAATAGAAATGAGTAAAATATTTTTGAGAGATCAAATAATGGATTTTTGAATTTCTTTTTCGAATGACAATAGAATTAGAATGAAAAACAAGAAATGGAACCGATTCACACAAATTATTGACAAGACAAGAAACACGCGAGAATACATTTTTCATTTATGCTACATACAAACACACAAAGCTTTGACAAGACTTGCTAACACTTTTAAAGACAATTTATCTTACATAGACAAGAGACGAGCGATTATTTGTAAAGGTAAACATTAACATGTACAATTAAATTTGTTTATCTATGGACTAATAGTTCAATTACAGACATACATAAGTACATTTAGTTAACGACAAGACATCTAACATGTATTACATAAACATGGTACATATACAATTTTACA
Organism: Neelides folsomi; assembly: GCA_034687125.1. NCBI lineage: Eukaryota > Metazoa > Arthropoda > Collembola > Neelipleona > Neelidae > Neelides > Neelides folsomi. Next base: position 17,223 of record JAQGBZ010000693.1, read on the forward strand.
ACCTACATACAACATTGATCCAAATTACTCTACTCTACATGATATTTACTCAAGTTACACGAGAAATAAAGTGAACCTTCATAAATATTAAATACTTAATAAATGCATACAACAATTAAAGCATTTTTAATTACATAATATTGATGTAAACTACATAAATGTACTAAGGAAGTCATTTACAGTTTGAGACAAGACTATACACAGAGAAAGCTTTTAATATTTTTTAACGTTACTAGCAGTTCAATTTCACATAATTGGCAAATAAGTTTATAAAACAATAATTGGGTTCCGAACAAGATTGCATCCATATTTGTAAAATCATACAATGCAATGCATGCATGACAGTTGAATTGTATAGCTATATTGAATACAATATAATCTTATAGACTTAAATTGTATGTAATTGAGCATAAAATTGAATGTTTATTTCAGAGCCAGATGCATTATACTTAATTAATTTCATCTATTTACCTATTAATGCGTTTTTGTTATGTATTTTGAATATTCTTAACTTCACGAGATTTGACCGTTGTGAAAAGTTTATTCTGTTAATGTAATTTATTTAGTATTTCTATAAAAAATTATAGAGGTCCTATCTCAATGTATTTAAGGTTTATTATCGACTACTATTTATAATTATGCATCTATTTCCTATTGTCAGTGGGAAACATCTTCTAAGCTTACCGAATACCTAATTTGTATGAATAAAAAACTCATTTGTTTATTGCAGTTTTCACCATAATTTCATGTTTGCGACAAAAAAATAATTTTTAAAACCACATGAAAATTTCCTCTTTTAGTTACTTGTAAAAAAGCTTTTAGAGGTATAGTACTTTTAGAAATAGAGATCCGTTTTTTAATTAATTTCCTATCTAATACACCTACATTTTAAGTATTAGAACAATGACGGCTGGATTGTTAAAACCGTTTTAAGTTTAATTATTGCTTCTATTGTATTATATATTCAATTATTCTATCATTTTATATTGGGGATCATACGTCTACTTTTCACCCAGATTAAAGTATTAATTATATCATGTATGAACTGTAAATACAATAGATAATTATTCATTTTATGGTTATTCTAAAAGTATTATTATTATATGTATTGTTTACTAATGTTTTTATGTAATTTTCACTTTCATATGCACTATAGCAGACTTATACTAGGAAGGGACTATAAAGTGTCCGACTTTAAATTTCAATTTTTAAAAAAACTAAAAACTTTTATTCAAAGATTAATATATCAAAATGAACAATAATATGTAGCAATTAAAATATAATATCACTTATTAGAAAAAGTCATCCCTTGTTCTTGACACTGAGCCTATGTATCA
>JAQGBZ010000694.1:0-18518 GCA_034687125.1 Neelides folsomi
CACCTTAACTATTGTCCTCTTAGCCCTACCCGTATTAGAATTCTTAAACGGGTAGGGCTACCCGTTTAAGAATTTACACGTTTTAAGAAATTCGGGTAGCGCTACCTGAAAAGGGGTAGCGCTACCCAAAATCGGGTAGCAATTAAACAAAAAAGGGTAGCGCTACCCGCTTTTTCCCCATTATCTATACCTCGACCCAGAAGGGGCAAACAAAGTAGTGAAGATTATCTTTAACAATTTGTCTCCCTGTGTTGAATTCCCTCAGTTGCTCAATATCAAAATCTTCTATATTTTTCTCCTGAGGAACTTCCAAATTCTGCAATGAATTCGACTTCATCGTCTGAATATTTTTAAATTAATAAATGATAGATTTTAATTAATGATATACAAATTTAAATGTTGGACAATTGAAATTATAAATTGGTACAATGAAAGAGTTGAACCATCTAACCATCATCTGATTTATCAGTCGTCAAATCCATCGGTTCAGTGGGATCCATCTCGACAATTCGGATAGCTCCAATTCCCAGAGCACTCCTACAAAAATTAAACCGGTAATTAAATTGATAATGATTTTGTGGTTTAACATCAATTATAAATGAAAAACGTTTAATTATAATTATTTGTAATTATTTAAGATTACTGAGTTTCAGCTTCGAATTCCTGTTATGATTGCCTCAAATCAAGAGGATTGTCGTTTGAAATGAATGAAGTAATTTTGCTTTGAGACATCATTAACGTTAACTAATTAAATTTGAGCTTATATATCAATAAAATAAAAAAGAAATTCTCGGAAAATTTTAAGTTTAGTTTTAATCTTAATGGACTCTTTAACAGTTTAGACTTTGAAAAAAAGAGATTAAAAGTTAAACTGACTAACAATTTTAACTATCTTTCTAATAACTCCAATATTTAATGACAACAAGTATTAAAACTGATAATAAAAGTGGGTAAATTAAAGAAGCAAATGGGAGAACTTCGGTTTGCAGATTCTGATAAAATTTTCAAAATGGCTAGAAAGAAAAACGAAAACGTATTGCTTTATTAATACGTATAAGGTGCTATGTACATACTTTAAAATAAGTTAACGGTTTACAAAATAGAATTTAACTTGTACATATATTTGAAAATGTTAAAATACCTAATACCTGTATTATAATGTGATTCTTTTAGGTGCTTAATTGGTTTATGCAGTGGTATGGATGTGTAAATGGGTGTTAGTTGTGATTGTTGTTGCTGCGCCTCCTTCGGCGGCTGCTGTATTGTGTTGGAATGGCTGTGAGTGTAAGCCCCGTCTTTTTCTCTCTTTCGGCCACAAAGTCACAGAGTCCACATTATCAAACTCTGTTAACTTCTAGGTTCTCGAAGTATAGTTAAAAGTATGAAGACTTTTAACTATCAATGCAACTACTTTAGATGGTTAAATGGATTGTTAATGAAAGTGAAATATTGAATAGTCCGACTGTATTTGTTATATCTCAATTTATTAAGATGTTTTATAAATATAAGAAACCCAGCGTTGAATAGGATCGGTCTTAACGGATCTGAGGAAGTGGGGAGAGGAAAAGTCAAACAAGAGACCTTAAGGATCTCTCCCTTGGCCCTCCTCATCTCCCACTAGATACATCACAACACCAACACACACATCCCCTTGCACTCCACCGGCTCCCTTTGTCTCCTCCCACATATGAAGCCATACACATCATACACACTACAATATACTTGTATACTTGTACACACCATGTTTATACTTCCACTAATACCCACTCATCATCAGCAACACATTACATTCACCTATGTATAATATATCTATTTATAAAAAATATCATATTAATTAACAGGTATTGACTAATCCGCCACCCCTTGCTACCTGCCACCCCATCGTAACTTTTTAATTCTTAAGAATTCCGCCATTGCCATACATTGTCGAAATGTTTCCCACATTCTCGCCTTTCTAAAGTCTATTTGCCACACCCGAGAATTTTCACCTGTTTTCACGTTTTGGCTCAAAAACTCATGCCACACCTGATAAACGCTCTGCCACCCCCTGTTAAACTTTTCCCCCTTAAGACTATTGAATTTGCCACCCCTCTCAAAACATTCTTCTCAATTCCTTCTACCTTTTATCCATTTGCCACCACCAAGATTTTTCACCCGTTTTTGGGTTATGGCTAAAAAAACTGAAGAAAAACCATATAAACGGCATTCAATCTTCAATATTTATATTTCTTTTTATTGGCAGTTTATAGGATTTGGTTAAATAACATTATTTTATTTGATAAAATTTAAAACTTTAATCATGTTACAAGAAATTTTCTAAAAACTATATATTTTACTTTTGTAATTTTCAATTTTTGCTGAAACCAAGGTGTTTATGTAAATATAAACTTTATTTCAAATGTTAACTCACCGGGATACATTTATATTTAATTATGTTTAAAATGGAAAAATATTATAATCAAGTTATTGTAATTAAAATAAATAGTCAAAATTCTGAATTTGATTGTATTTCAACCCATCTTTAAATTTATCCTCTCAAAGTCAGTTGAAAGGATTAAATACGCTCTCTTGACGGACTTATTAACCATAGACAGGAAAGTTATAAAGGAAGGAAATAATATTTTATTTGTCAGATCACTGATGATACAATTTATAAAACTTTATTTAAATGTACATGACTAAAATTTTCAATGATGCAAGTTAAATTTATGCCTATTTGTAATATTTAATGCAATTTGTTACTTGAATATTAGAATATATATATTATAAGGTTTGAAGTGAATAAATGAATAATTTTATAATTGCATTTCTAAGTAAATATGAAATAAGAAATTTTCAGTGTGAGGGTGAATTGCTGCTATTTTTCACATATGTATATTTATTATATTTTAGGATATATTTTAAGAAAAGGAAATTTAAATTAAATATAAGATATTTACTGGTTTTCATTTATTGCCGTTGTTCCTGGTGAGCCGACGATTACTGGTTTGAGTTTGATGTAATCTTGATTAATAAGAATCATCAGATTTTGGATAGTCACACTTTGAGAAATCCGTTCTAAAAACTTTTGATGTGTCCAATCCTGCAATGTTAAGAATCGTAAAGATGTCTTTTTCTTCTTGGTAGCTTAATCGTTTCGTCGTTGGGGTATTTACAACCCAATAAATTGGTCCTTCCAAGCAAATTAGGACAATTGAATACAAACCCAATGGATGGAAAAACACTCGACCAACGATTTGTTTTGCACCTGAAATAAATATTGAAGTACTTATAAATAATGTTTAGTATCAATTACCATCATTGTTCTATTTTCTTAATTCTTTCATATTCCAATCTAATATTCTGATTTTTCTACCTGTAAATCCAATGGCTGGTTTGAAAGTATTCCAAGGGAACGTGCTCAACGATGTCACATTTTTTGTATTGCCCCATGCGGTCACAACTAGTGTATTTTTTGTAAAAACGACTCGTGGACAATAATGTTCAAGATTGTCAACTTTGTTATCGTTAAATTCCTTAGCGTGTATTTTGAAAAAATCAGGATGAAGCAAACTGGTATATAATAATTGGTCAGATTCGTACGAGACCGGACAAGTGCAGTAACAACGTTTTTGATAATTTCCATCTTGGATCTTTTTATCTTGAGCGCAGTAGTTGAAACAAAAAGTTTCCAAATTTGGAGGATGAAGAATTGAATAGAATTCCGTTTTTGAATATTTGTATTCCCTTCCGTAGCCAAAGGTCCCAGATAGCACAAAAATAAAAATTGACAATGTTTGATAAATCATTTTAAATAGTAAATGCAATTTTGTTCATCGTCAATCTTTTTATTATTAAATTGAAGAATGCGAAGAATGAATTAAAATGAATTCATATCAAAGAATCTTACTAAGGTATTTATTTCGTTGGTATTTTAATTTCTTCCATAGTTATCATACCTTTAACATTAGATATATAGAGATTTATCATTTTTCCAATAAGAATATTATACACAAATTCCCGTCTTGTTTAAAAAATCATTAAAAGATGCTCGGAATTTTTGACTGAAATGTTATTGCCATGATCAATAATAAAATTAATAAATAATAATGATATGGGAATTACAATGTATGTATATATAATTGAAATATTGTATAGGTACCTCAAAATATATTGGAAAAAAACCGATATATTCTACATTTTAAATTTGATTTATTACTATATATGAAATATCATACGATGATAGTATAATACACAATTTATAAAATATCATGCTTATGATAACAAAAGTTTCTTCTATAAAAGTGTAAAATTTAATATTCAACTTCTTCTTTGAATCCACATTTTGAATAATCGTTTCTTATGACTTTTGAAGTATCCAACCCAGCAATTTTGAGAATTTTGAATATGTCACTCTCGTGTTTGTAGTTTAATCTTTTCGTTGTTGGGGTGTTGACAACCCAAGTGAGTGGATGACCATCAGCAAAAACAATAACAATATTGTACAAACCCGATGGATGATAAAACAAACGACCAACAGTTTCTTTTAGACCTGAAATTATTTAAAAAAAATCAAACTCATATGAATAAAATGTAATGCATATTTCTAATTTTACAATTTGTAAAAAAACAATTTTTTTCTCAAATAAAGTTTAAATTGAAAAATTAAATCAGTATTATAGGCAAAATCTATAAATAAAATAAATCATTTATAAAAATTAAATATTAACATAGCTTTTAATTTAAGAAAAGGAATTTAAATAAATTATAATTTTGGTTTAATTTTATTTGGTTTTAATTTCTTGCCCATTGCTCCTGGTGAGTCGACAATCACAGGTTTGAAAACATTCCAAGTAAATGTACTTGTAGTTGTGACATTCATAGAATTGTCCCATGCTGTGAGGACGAGTTCATTTCTTTTGTAAAGGATTTTTGCACAATAACTGCCAAGATTCCCCAAATTGCCGTTGAGTTCCAAACCGTGCAATTCAAACAGTTTCGGACTCAACAATGATAAATAATACAATTTATCAAATTCATAGGTAACTGGACAGGTGCAATAGCAATGTTTCTGATAATGGTGATAATAAGTTTCGTTTCGATCATTTTGATCTTGAGAGCAAAAGTTGAAACAAAAAGTTGCCATGTTGGGAGGATGAAGAATTGTATAAAATGCTTTTTCAGAAGATTTGTATTCTTTGCTATACCCAAACACAGTTGAAATCCCCACAAGAAAAATTATAGATATTTCATAAATCATTTTTAAAATTTTATATTAAGTTAATGTAGTTTTATCGTTTCAATCTTTTATTATTTGAACTGAAATTAAAGACAAATTAAACGGACAAATCTTCAAGCAATTCTTTCAATAAATATTTCGTAACTGCATATTTTAATAAATATTTCGTAACTGCAAAATTTAAATTATTTGGAATAACCATAGATGGGCAAGATAATCTTATCTAGATAATTTTTTCATCTTTCATCTTTTAAATTTTAAAAAAGTTATCTTTTATCTGTTATCTTTTCGAAATTTGAAGGGAGAAAAGATAATTTTTTTCTTAGAATTTTGAAAATAAAAATGACCCAGGCACGATAAAATTATGAAAAATAAGAAAAAAATCAATTTCATCCATATTTTGAGGTCATAAAAATCATAGACCGTACGATTGTCAATGCGAATGATACATTTTATAGCACAAAATCCATAAATATACGCACATATAAATATAATAAATTATAACCTATCCAGTGGTCCATTAATTATAATCCTGACAGAATTTATCACCAAAAATTGCCTATTAATTATTTTATTTTTTATAAAGTTCACTCTATCTTAAATTTTTTGGCTGAGTTTTGAAAGCCAGCACACCATGGTGCACCATGTTTGTCACTCAAATTTCCCCTTCACCATTGTGAGTTTAATGTTAATTTTACTAATTTGAGTTTAATGGTGTAGGTAAAGTCTTTCATTTTATTTAAACAAACCTAACCTATCTAAATACATGTCACAGGTATGGTAAAGCATTCTGAAAAATGACGAGGTTCATCGTGAGCTGGTGCACCATGGAGTTTTCATGGTGCACCATGGTGAAAACCGAAAAAGCAAAACTAAATGATAGAAAAATTAACATTAACTTACTATGGTGTGCTGGCTTTCGTAAACCCAGCCAATTTTTTTATATTTAGTTAAAGAAATGCAATTATTTTATATATTTATCTTATCTTAATTTAAATATAGTTTATCTTAATTTAAAAATATTTTATCTTGTTATCTTATGCCAAAAAGAAATTATCTTTTTAAAATTATCTTAAGATAAATTTTCAGCTATCTTGCCCATCTATGAGAATAACACATAGAACTTTATGGTATCTATGTACTTAATATTTGAAAGAAATTTCTTATTACTCACTATTATTGTCATTTATGATTAATCTCATAGTAATTTTGTTATCATCAAAACATAGCCTATTTCCTATTAATAATGTAATTTACAGCTTTGTATCTACAGCGTCAATTAATGTTAATAATTCTCAAGTATATTTTTAATAATTACATAGGAATTTTGTTTGTTTGTTTATAGTTCGTATGTATAATACATATGTATAGATACACTACCGACTAGGTTCATGGTGAATGAATTCATGAATGGTTGAATGAATAATATGTAAAAAGTGCTAATTCAATATATTTTATTTTCATTAATATCATTATATCAATTCTATTTTAACGTTGACATTGTTGGCGTAAAATATATTGATCTGGTTGCGTGATTCCTTTAGTAATTAATGGTAGCTCGTATTTCTAGTAATGGCAAATAATATTATATGTTAAAGATCTCAATTATTCTCAATAATACATGGTGAGTCTAAAGTCGTTTCTGATTTATAATCTTTTCGGATTCGGAATCGGAAACGACTTTAAACACACCCTATATATATATATATATATAGGGTGTGTTAATAATCCCGTACATTACCTTTAGTGGTACTCGAATCTTTCCCCTGGTAGAACAAAACACATTATGATCACCTTTATTCCAACCATCGGCAACCTTACGAGAATATTTTTCATCTTCCCAATTTACAACATTTGTTAAATATTCTCCAACTGTGTAGTTTTTCAATTCTTTTGGAGATTTGATTTGAAGATGATCGAATAAACTTCCATATCCTATCAAGTTTGTTCCTTCTAATGCTTTCGATTCATCAGTTTTTTCATAGTAAGCATCATTTCTAGAGAAAAACATTCATATTTATATACTGTACCATATATTAATGTAAGTATCTATGTATGTAGTACATATATCACTATTATGTATGGTTGTGGTTGACTCTAATTATTAAATACATTACTTTGGATGATATGGGAGATCAAGTTCCTTTAAAACTTTTCCGCTCACATTCTGTATTCCAACTGCAGCAAAAAATGAATAAAATTCCGGTTGGCTTGTGCAGTAATCAATTGCAACGCGTGGATAAATGAATAAATGTGTCAAACACATTTCTTGGACTGATTCCTTTAAAAATAGTTTAAATGTTTATTTTTATAATGAAAACATGCATAACGCGTACATTGCTTAAATTAATTTCATAATTGAATTTACCATTCCACCAAGGGTCAAAAAATTTCTATTTCTTGAATCATATTCACATTCTGTTATAATTTCATCTCCTGGTAAAATGAGAATTTCATTTTTGAAATATCGAGCTTGTTGGTAATTAAAATCGTAAGAGTTGTCCTAGTTGGGAATAGTAAACGATAAATGAGACATTGCTTATAGGATTATTATTTTATTATGAAAGTGATAGGACATTTTATAAACACATAAAACTAATTGGTATAATTAAGAATATGCACTTGGGCAATTAGTTCAAGTTCTTTTTCATCTCTAAAATGTCTAGTTCTTATTTTTCTTGCAGCCAAATGTGCATGTAAAATAGCTCCAAAAATTTTAACCCCATCGGGAGGAAGAGTCTAATATTTTTAAAAACATTTTTGAGTTAATCTTTATGTTAATATTATATTTTTAATCCTACATTTTGTGTGCATTCGCTCGAACAAATTCCGCTCAATTTAAAGTTGGGTTGTTTGGGAGGAAGAGTTGTAAATGGAGAAATTCGTGCACCTTTTATAACAGTATAGTTATATATAATAGAAACATATTATATCTATATTATAGAATTTGAATTTAATGATAAAAGGAGTTTAGGTTAATAGTGAAATTAATTATAGTAAAATATTCCTAAACTTTAAATCTACCTTATTGTTATTACAAAACTTATATTATTTTTATACGAGTATAAATCCAAGGAATGGAAAGTGAAAAGTGAACCTGTAAGAATCGTGGCAGAATCAAATTCCCTTAACTTATCCGTGTAATAAATCCTAAGGCCCGAACTGTCAATAACTAAAAAATGGTTTAATATTAACTTGAATATTATAATTATCTGTAGATATTATATCAAATGTTTTAAGCATTTAAATATTATTTGTTTTTATTATTACACGTTTTTTGTTCGGAATTTGTGTAATGTACTTGAAGCATAAGATACGTCGGCCCATTATATTTTTCATGCAAAGGATAACCAATGTGTTGTGGAAACATTTCTCCTTCAATGAAAAATTAATTAAACTTATTTAAAACACTAAAACTAATTTATTGTTATAATAAAATTTCAAACCTTCCGATCCCACAAGCCATACAAAAAGAAAAGTAAAACAATGATTGTCCCAGTCCTGTGGAACTTCTGGTGTATAACATCTATATATGTATGAATTTATTTATTTAATATAAAAAATGTAGAGTATTTGGAATTTCATTTAAATATACTTCCCGCCTTGATGATTCAAAAAATTTTTAAACTTATTTTCAGTTCCTCCGTGTTCTGGAGGAACGAAGCATTCAAATACAACAACGTGATGAATAAATTCTAGGTTTTCTTCTGAGATTAGAGGTTTGTACTTAAAATGTTAATTGCAAATTAAAATTTATCAATTATTAATTAAACCAGTAATTTAACAAAAATGGTAAAATTTCATTTATATTAACCCCAATAATATGATGTTTGTGGTCAATTTCTGGAAAACGGGCAATTTTGCAATAATACGTTGTTCGATCAGCCTTAATTTCATTCTATAAAAATATTTAGTTTTTAATAATATATATTTTAAATCAATTTTAAATATTGTTAAATGATATTATTGTATTACATTATTCATCTTAAAATCTAAAAATTTAATGTTTGGATCTGATTCATTTGGAAAAGTTCCAATAAGCCCATCATCGAGCAAGAAAACATTTTTCGTCCCTCGATTATTTCCATGATACTTTGATTTTCCATGTTCTCTGTTCTCGTCCAGATCTTCATCTCCAACAGCCCAAATCAGTTTAATTGTATCATTCTATGTACATTCAAGACTGATTATGATTTTTCCAAAAGTATATTAAAATTTTAAAAGGATATTCACAAAATTTAAATAAATTAAATATTCATTAAATTTACAGTTAATGTAAAATCATTAGAATCACATGTTTCCCATAATCGTTTAAAAGTTATATTTGTCCATCCATCTTTCTCGCATCCATCTAATAAAAAACATCTTGGTGGACATCTTCAAAAATGGTAAAGTTTTCTGCTTGGAATTCCTATTATAGATTGAATCATAATTATTTTTATCAAATTGATTATTCACTTTTATTCACTTCAATTTTTATCATTATTTTATTTGACCTTTAAATGAGGCGCGCCGTTTGAATCAACCCATCCAACTGCCAAATTTCCTCCGTTCATTCCCCCAGTGGGAGAAAACCCAATTCCAATGTAACCGGTTGTTGCTGCAGAAATTTCTATTGTTAACCAACGATTTCCATTTTCATCTTCGTCTGTCGACTTAAAGCGGAGAAAAATGTCGGAACGAAGTTTCATTGCTTTGTCCCATTTTTCATCAACCTCCACATTCGTGTTTTTATCAAAAGTAATCGATAAGATTAAGATTAAACTAAATAACGATAAAATTAAAAATCCAACAAGGAATTTGAAAGGATTCATTTAAAATAAATGGTAGTTTTCGGATATTTTAACATTTAAATATTTAATATGACAACATGACATGATATGTAAAACTGTAAAAACTTGATGTGTTTTATGAAGTTATGACCTCATACAACTTTTCTTTACTTCAGATGCAACTGTTTGGTATTTATTTAAAAATTTCTATTAATTGACAAATTCAATATAACCACAAATGTAAGTTTGAATTTCACAAATTCCGCTGATAAATAACATTGTTTCATTGTTTGTCAGTCGCATATTGCTTACATGTTCACTTTACAATTGTTCGTTAAATGTCCAATTGTCCAATAATATTTATGGTAACATTTTATATGTTCTATAAAAAATGATGTAAGGAATGTATAGAAATGTACAGAAATGATGATGATGTACTATTAAGTTACTATTATTAAATTGAAAATATAAAAATTAAAATAATTATGTAATGTACTAATGTTGCTTTTAATTTGCATTTTTATTTATTTCATAAAAATCATATAAAATATTGATAATGCTAACATATAATTCTTTAATAACAAATATATTTCAAGTGTATTCTAAGTTCTAGCTATCCAGTCCAAATACATGATCGATATATTAGTATAGATCATCAGTCCTCAATCTCCTCAATCACAAATCATAGTTAATAATATTAAATTTCAAAACTAATTTCAAAAGTCAATTGCAAATTAAAATATCTACTATAAATATTTCCATTTGTACTAAATAATTTTAAATAATAAAAATATGTATTTTAAATTATTCATAATTGAGATGAATCTTTTTACCGAAAAATGTAAAAAATACTATTTATTAATACAATAATAATAATGTTAGTTTTCGATACAACTTCATATATAAGTAATATAAGTATAAGCCTTATTATTACATATTTTGTATATGTACCTACTAACTATAGGTGAAATGGAATGAAGAATCCTTTCAATCAATATTTACGATTTCTTTGTTAAAAATTTATAAAATATCATGCTTATGATAACAAAAGTTTCTTCTATAAAAGTATAAAATTTAATATTCAACTTCTTCAATAATAATAATGTTAGTAATGTTAGTTTTATTAAAAATTATATCTAAATATTCCTCACACAATATGAATGATTCCTCATATGCCCTTTTTACCTCTTTGATTCACTCCATAATGAAAAATTTCTGAATCTGAGATTTCGAATTCCAGTCCTTTTTCATGTGATTGATCAAGCCATTTAAAACTTCGTCAGATTTCAAAATTTCTCTTTCTTTCTCCAATTCGTCTTTTTTGGCCAATTGAATTGCAGCCTTTTTGTTTTCATTTTGCGAGAATTTAGTTTTGTGATTGGGCAATTGAGGGTGGGGGTTTCCCTAAATTAACAATTTTTTTTTCAAACCAAGCAGTAAAGTTCAATTCCACAATCTTGGTTGTTTCCGGAAATTTTATAGTGCTGATTTTGTATTTAAGCCATTCAACAACCTAAATAAAAAAGCAATTCAGGTTATACTGAGGATGTTTACTCTATTCGTGTGAAAGTTAATTTCTGTGTTTATTATTCAAATATGACGTAAATGAATATTTTGAGTATTCTCGATGTGACGTCCCTCGTTCTTGACAACTTGGATGCATCTTCTTTTCCAAGAGTTGAAAACTTCTTGACTTTTTCTCTGTCCACTTTAGACCATTCCTCTTTCAGAGCTTTCCAGACACCTTCGAGCGTTTTGGCCTTTCGTTTCCATAAGCCTTGTTTCAAATACCCAAACCCATAGAAATCCATGAGCGAGGCATCAGGAGATTTGACGGGAATTTCATTGTTAGGAATCAATGTGATTCCTAAACGCTGCTTCAAATCTCGAGCGTACTCCTGAGTCTTCTTTCCCGTGTGAGAGGTGGCCATATCGTGATGAACGAAGATCTTCTTGAGCTCATTTTTATTGTACAATTTTGGAATCTCTTTCTCGAGCAGTGGCTTCAACACGTGTTGGATGTAATATTCCTGGTCGACTTTTGTTTTAATTGGAACTTTGACCAGCGGTAATGGGCCTCTTCCGCATAGTGCTCCCACTACCATAAACTTTTTCCCGAAATGTTCTTTCTTGGTGAACACCCAATCTCCTGGCACTTTCTCTCCACTCTTCACATAACAAATGGCTCGTTGGCCATTGCAATCTTGTAGGCTGAAAAGAGCTTCATCAATGGTAACCATGAATTCTGCTTTTCTTCCTTCAAGGCGTTTTTGGAGAATTTTTTGCAGTACGGCACCTTACTTCAAAATGTCTTGGGAGAATTTTGTGAACACGAGGCTTCTTTCTCTTTTGTAATCCCATTTTCTTGATTTCTTTACACAGTTGCAGGGGATATGTTTAGGAAGATTGCCATTTGCCTTTGAGAAGGAGGATTTTCTCGCAGACAAAAACGACAGATTTTCTGGAGCATTTCACGAGTGACTTTCAGACGAGGTCGTTGGTTGGGTGGAGGTGGCATTCCTTTGTTTCTGGCCTCACGTTTTTTACCTTTTTATAAAAATTTATGGACTATTGTTTTTATAATGAAATATAATTGTTTTCAAGTTAAATTCTTACCTTTGCATTTTAGAATATTTCTTATTCCAGACGAAGAAAGCTTAATATTGTCATTAAACAATACATTCGAAATAACACAGGGATTTTGGCCCATTTTTGAAAAAGCAATGACCATTCCTTCAATTTTGGGGTCAATTTTACGTCCCATAATAAATAATAATGACAATCTATCGAATCTTAATAATAAGTGCAAGAATGAAACCCCGCCTAAACCAATACCGCCCACCCAAGCGCACACGAATAGAGTAAACATCCTCAGTATAATTTACATCCGTATATCTTATACGTATACAATAGTTTTAACTACTTTACATATTAAAATATTTGTTAATATTTATTTTATTGTGTTTATATCAAATATTACACAATGGTAAATTTAAGAAATTAGTATTATTATTCAAACCTGGTTTTTAGTAAATTTTTGAATTTGAGTCCAAATTTAATAGTTGACTTGGGTTGACCCTTACCATATCCGTAAATTTCAAAAAGCCCCTCAAGATAAACAATCTCCTCGGCCACGTTGATTCTTGAATCTTTAAGCATTGTTAGTTCCGTATTAACAATACATTTTCTAAATCAAAGAGTCTCTTGAATTCTTGATACACAATTTGTACCTCTGTTTCAGACATCTCATAGGATACGTAATCTTTGCATTTATTTTAATTGAATTATAAAAAGTCACTGCATTATTCTCATTGTCCATATACGGCTCAAAAAAGGTCATTAATACTGCGATCTATATATTTTTTAAATATAAATAATTATTCATTATTGTATTAAATTAGTTTTGAATTTTTAATGAACTTTTAAATTTTTTATAAATAGAATGTAGGGCGAACTTCAGTTGTCTAGCACGGTTTTAGGTGGTTTAAAACCACCCTAGCCACCCGAGTGGTTAAGAACATGCGACATCTTCCAAGCGCTTTTCTCTCGCATGCCAGCATCACGATGTAATCGCGAATTTTAAATTTATTCTAAAACATAGTTAAGGTCTTAATCACTCGGGTGATTAGGGTGGTTCTAAACCACCTAAAACCGTGCTAGACAACTGAAGCTCGTTCTTTTGTGTTTTCGAGTCATTGTGAGAATTGGAAGAATAAAATTGAATGTTGATTGTCCGAAAGAACAAGGATAAATAAAAGAAATGCTTTAATAGGAATTATCAAAAATTATATAGCATGTATACATTTTTTCTCAAATAGTTCCAAACACGAGAATAATTCAGAAAAAGGATTGAGCTTAGAATAATATAATGATGAATGGCACAAAGTCAGAAGTCCACTTGCACAATATCCAAAAATATTCTTTAATTGTCAATGAAATTTATTCATATCTTGAAGTGTAATTAAAAACAAATGTTAACACGACATCATTTTATTTTAATGAATGAATTCCATAAATCTTACTTTATTGTCAAATAAAAAGACTTATCTTTATTATTATTTAGTATTTTATTATACGATTTTCCAACAATGAATTTTCAAGAAGTAGAAATTTTTATGTAAATTAACATTTAAGTATTTTGTTTCATTAAAAATAAAAATCAATATACCATATATCGATAATCATGTTCGTATTCATTATATTAATATTAATTTATATAATTATAATTAATTATCGAATCCTGTAATGAATGACTCAAATCATTTAAAATTATTTGAAATGAGACCATAAAATTATAGTTAAAGCAATTTCAGTAATTGGGATGTTTCTATATACAGTTTTAAATTTGGGCAATTGCTAATTACATCAGCAGAATTTACGGCCGTTTCCTTGATGACTATTTCCTTGGCGGCAATTTCCATTACTTTGACGCTTCTTTCCTGTGTTAGCACAATTGACTTTATTTCTATTTATATGGATAGGCTGTTGTCGACCAATGCCATGACTACCACTGGCAATTGCAGTAATGGCAGTTTCCGAAAATTGCTGCAATTGCGGGATTGAAAAGTTAAAAACAGCCTTCGTAACTTTTTGAACTGTTCCTGACCCTGTGGCTTCATTTTTAACAATAGATTTTCCATTGTCAGAATTTTGATCAAATGTATTTGATCCAATTTGCTGACAAAGCGAGTTGTGAGTTGGCACTAAAGCAACATTAATAAAATAAAATCCGTTTAAGATTTTCAATGTTTAAGTAATTATTTAAAATTAAGTATAGAAAATTAAACGTTAGAGTAAACAAAATTATAAAAATATGGTTTATAAAAATGGAATTTTTGTATGAAATAACAAATACGATCAAAATATATACAAATACCTATACATGGTACAATATATGAACTGTGGTAATTTTGAATCTTTGTAGCAACCAAAGCCCAACTCATTGAATTCAAAATACAAATCAATCTTCCTTTTGTTCCACATTTGTTTTTATGCCATTCTTCAAGTGCCATGGTATATGCAACAATTTGAGTTGAATCTTCATAGTCTTGATAAATATGCAGAACATTCAAATTTAAATAAAACGATTCAATTTCATTTTTTAGATAGTGAAATTCGCTCAGCGCTTTGGCCGAAAATAAAATAAAATCTATTTAAAAATATTAGTTTTATTAACTACATTTACATGAAATTAAATTAAAATCTCGGCTGAGTTTTACTTTTTCCTCCAGCTTTTTTGGCAAATTTTGGCAATTGCTTTCTGACTCATAGTTGATTGTATTCTATTGTTTTTGGATATGTTAGGTTAGGTTAGGTTAGAATTAATGGGAATGACGCCTTTCGCCAAATAACCTAACCTAGTCTAACCTAACATGTAATAAATTGAATAAAATGCATCATGGCAGTTGGCAATTGCCATGAAGGCAAATAATCTCCATATCATTTACGTGCATTGGCAATTTTAAAAATTTGCCAAAAAATCTGGAGGGAAAAGTAAAACTCAGCCAAAATCTCCATGTACACACTATAACTCACCGTGATCCATTCAAAATTAGTTCAGATAAAGTTTGAATATAAATAGGATGTTATTATTATAAACATTGATATAAACTAATTAAAAGTAAAGCAAAAATTTAGAGAAATCATTAATATAATGAATCCGAGTTGATTTTATTTATGTAAATTAATAATCATGAAATAACTTAAATATATAAAGCGCAAAACCGCACAGGAAAATTTAAGGAAAGTTTATAAAATTCCCTTGATTATTATGTAAGTAGTATAGTTAGCTTGAAATGTAGTCAAGTAAATATGGTAGAATCATAATTTTCCAATGATGTAATTTTATTTTTATTAGTTAAATGATAAATAATATGGACAACAACTTAAATATTTACATTGGTTATAATAAAATCGTTTTAGAATTTCATTCATTTCTTTGTATACAAGTATGGCATATTAGGTATACATTAAGTATACGTACGTAATAAGTTATTCCCCATAATTAAAGATTTTCCATATCTTATAGTAAAAGTCCTATACTCGAAATCAAAACATTGACATGTACTAAATATAATACTATGAATTTTATGAATAAGAAAACTTCTTCAAGTCACATCCAAACTATGACCAACCAACTACAAGCACAAACTATGTACAACTATTATATTTTTCGGGCAACCTTGCCCGAATGAATTTTAGCAACGGACAATGGTTGCCTGAAAAAAACTAGAGGTTTGCCCGAACGACAGCTTTTACATAAAATAAGTAAATATACTATACATATATCTATTAAAACATACAATTTATCCAGTAAACATTATGAGTTAATTTTTACATAAAATACGAATCGTAAAACAGGTAATTAAATTTTTTAATATTCAATAAACAATTAATTTAGAATTTCAATTTTATTTTCACATAAGAAAATCAATATTTTTATTTATAAATATTAATAAGTATTTGAATAATCTATTTTCTACATAACAATATAAAAATTCCTTCAACTACGAGACTTTGACCCATTGTATGTATGTATATATTATAAGTATTATGTTGAATTATATGGTGTTAAGAAATTCTAATTTGAAATCTAAAGTGAATAATATCTTATGTTAAATTGTTAAATTATTAAAATAAAATTAAAATTAAATATATACCTAATTTTAAACATTTGGTATACTTTCAATAAAATTTTCATCGCAACGTTGGTCCTAAATTCAAAAGATATTCTGTAACATGAGAATGATTTTTCAATTTTGCCAAAAAGTATGGCGATAAACCTTCTTCATTCAAAGTGTCAAAAGCACATCCCTGATTGATTAAATATTCCAAAATCTCCAATCGTCCATTTTGTGCTGCTAAATGAACAGGCCTCATTCCCTTTTCCGCCGCTGCTTCTTTGTCAGCTCCATAATTGCACAAAGAAGATACAATTTCCAAACTCCATCCTTTGCATGCCAAATGAAGCGGCGTGTATTTTAATTCTGTTTTAGATTCAAAATTGGCGCGTTCGGCCATTAAATATTCATATATTCGCCTGTTCCCATATTCAACTGCAATGTGGAGCGGGGTCCATTCGCGCACATCTTTGGCATTTACATTTGCTCCGTTGGTCCGCAAAGTTTCCACAATATCGTAATTCCCTCTTTCTACAGCCAAATGCAGAGGTGTCAAGCGATTGTTTTTGTTCGCGATGAGATTCACGTTGCAATCCGCTTCAATGAGACATTTGATAATGTCCAAATTCTCTTCTTGAATCGCGATTAACAATGGCGATTCGGAACTTTCTTCGATAATGACATCGACATTAACTGGATCGTTGCCATTTGCAGTCAACTTTGTAACTTTTCTAATATTTCCAGATCGAACGGCTTCAATTAGCAACATATCAGTTTTGCTAATTAACTTTGAATTTTCAGATTTGACATTTGGAGAATTTTGATTAACTGGATCTGTTCCGCTTTTGTTTGAAGACTCTAAAATTATTATTCGTGTCAAATAACTTATATTTATTTTTTAGTTAGATTAGAATGATTAATAATAAGATTATTTAAAGTTAATAATGGTGTAGTTTAATAAAATTTTAATTTAGGTTCAATAGGTATATAATCTACTACAAGGAAAATTAATTAATATTTATGTACATACTGTTGTAATTTTCAATTTTTGAAGCAACCAAAGTCCAACTCATTAGATTCAAAATAGCAATCAAATTTTCTTTTGTTCCACATTTGCTTTTGTGCCATTCTTGGATTGCCATGGTATATGCAACAATTTGAGTTGAACTTTTGTGGTTTTGAAATATTGGCATAACATTCAAATTTAAATAAAAGGCTTCGATTTCATTTTTAAGGTAGTGATATTCACCAAGTGTTTTGGCCGAAAAAAGAATAAATTCTAAAATCAAATTAAACAATTTTAATAACAAGATAGAACTATTAAATTAAACAAATTAGAATTAAATTTTTGTGCATTATTTAATAAAACTATTAACTCACCCTGATCCATTTAGAATAATTAATAAAAAATATTCAAATATTAATCTTTATTAATTATTGAAATATTGTCCCTTTTTGCTATTTTAGTTTATTATAATCAAAAGAAAAAAGATATTAGTGAATCTGGTATCTTATAAAATGAAAATTTACAATCGACTTAAATGAATTAAACAGAGACAGGATAAAGATAGAAGAAAGTTCAAGGATTTTATTTATAGCTATTAGCAACTTTTTTCATAGTCTGGCTGTCCTTGTTGTATAATCAAAGCAATTGAATTGATACGAATGTACACGTATTACATAGAATACCAATATATGGTAATACACTTTTGATGTTTTCCTCCTAGTGTTGTTTCCTTCTACCACATGTGTTTATATTCTTTATATTAACATATATAGTTATACTAATATAAATATTATATATTATAATTAGATGTGGTCAGGTGGTAAGATACCGTAACGTGGGGTGACTTTGAACTGCGGGGTGACTTTGAACGTTTTGGAAAACTTTATTAATATCAATAATAT
>JAQGBZ010000695.1:0-18460 GCA_034687125.1 Neelides folsomi
CCCATGGGTGGTTTTTGGAGTCTAAAAGACAAAAATGTGATATAGGTATACATACCAACTTACACATATTTAACTATATATATAAACTTTATAGGCTGAGTTTTACTTTTCCCTCCAGCTTTTATAAAAATATGAGTAGGAATTCGTATTGTTGATATGAATAAAAATAAAACATTTCTTACCTGTCGGTAGTGAAACTCCTATAGTAAATGGTAAAACTAATACTAAAACCACAAACAAGAGTTTGCACATCATAGCGAATATTTTACAAAATGAATGAATGAACCCTTTGATAAATTTCGAAACAAAATTGAATTGAGAAGCCTCGTGAATCTTCTAATATAAGAATTGGAATATTTTTTTGAAAAAATCTCGGCTCAAATTTTAAATTTGTTACATTTTTTCTATAATGGTTTGTAAATTAAAAAAAAACTTCGATTCAAGAGGAACTGTGAATAATTGAAGGACCCTTGGAATTATTTCAAAAAATATAATATAGTATATTAGGTTTGTATCATATACTATACAGTAGTTTAATTATTGTATAAAAGGAATATATAGAGTACAAATAGGTAATTGTATACATGAAATGCAGATACCTACCTGCATATACATACATATTATGTATATACGTAATTGGTTAGGTAATCATCTATTATTTCTATATCTGAATAATTTTAAAATTATATATTTAAGGAGGATGCTAGAAATATTATAATTTATCATGAATTTAGTAACAATTTTTATTGATAATAAAGGTTAGAATTTTATGCGTACTTCAGATAACTACTTTACAAATGAAAGTAATAGTTTTTATACTTACTCAACTTAAAAATTATTGACGGCCAATTTAAATTTATATACTCTTTTTTAAGAATTGCGCATTTTTGATTGATTTTACTTTTTAGTAGTTATGAACTTATGAATTATTTTCAAATGTCTAGGAACTAATGGTAAGTAGGAAGTAGGAAGAATATTTTACCTTGAATTAATTGAACAACGACAATAATTATTGTTTGGCTTAAAATATAATTGTTTTATTTTAGAATTAAATTAATTTGCTATATTTTATTACTTTTTTACTGGTTGACATCCAATTTCAAGCAATATGGTTATATAGTATGTAAATTTATTTTTAAATTAAAGTCACTGATAAATATTTCACATATTAAAAGTGTTTACAATTAGTAAACTATATAAAAAGGTTGCAAATTGGATAAAATAAATTTTTTATTTGAAAAGTCCAATAATTCCACAAGCAAGAATTTGACCTTTTCCAGCATCAGAATCTCTTTCCTTTTCAAAATTATCTTCAAGATCATCGATAACAATTGAACGCCCAATTATGGATTTGGCACCAGAAAGAGAAATCAAAGGATCTTCAATTTCAACTCTGGCAATTCCTTCTTCATTTGCTTCGATGTTTCCTAAATCTCCTATATGCCGATTGGAATCTTTTGGAGATCCATGTGGTTGCTACATATGACATAAAACAATTATGATGCAAAAATAACTTATTAATGTTTGTAAAAATGATCAACTTACAAGATATGGATTAAAATGCTTTCCGGTAGATTCACATCCATTTGACAAATCTCCCTTTTCATGAATATGAAATCCATGTTTTCCAGGTTTAAGGCCCATAATCGTTCCATTTATCTTCACAGCAGCGTCATTACGATTTTGAATAAACATCAATTTCCCAACAATTTCTGAATTATTTTCATTCCGATGAAAAACCGCAATGCCTATTTTCTCATGTTGCTGCAAATACTTTTTATTCAATAAATATTCCCTATATTAATTTGGCACAATGATCTTTATAGTTGAAATAAATCCATGTAATATAATTTGAAATAAATATTAAAATTAAATTAACTTTGAATTTGAAAGCATTTAAAAATGATAATAATAATGTTTTTTTAAAATAAAAATGAAAATCTTACAAAATAATTTGAAGGTCCAACAAAAACTTCGTAAACATCACTTATAACATTCGCCACAGCAGAAGCTTTTCGAGCGTACACAGAACGATCCGGTGGAGGATTTGCATTCACAACTTCAACTTTTTTCATCTCAAAATTTTCCTCTTTTCCATTCTTTTCAATCCCTTCGTTTAAAGGAGACGTAAACACAGAAGAAACCAATAAAGCCGACAAGACAGGAAAAACGTAATAAATTTTTAAAAGTTCCATTGCAATTAATTTAACAATTTTTTCAAAGTTGCAATCAGTAGCCAAAATTAAATATCAGATTAATAAATATTTGAATCTAAATAGTTATCTTCAAATTATGATTTAAAGCTTAAACTCTAATCTTATATTTTGTATTATGTAATTAATGAAATAATATTGAAAATGATGCTGATAGTTTTATGATCTCTTGAGTGTCTTTTGAGTGTGTTGGTCAAGGTTCGTTTCGGTTGCGTGTGAGGTTTAAGAGGAAATGGGTAGTTGGGTGAATCTCCTCAAACTGACGTAAAGAATCCTCAAGTCATCAAGATGATGCTGGTGGGGATGGATCTTCTCTCCATGTCAAGTATTATACCCCAATCATCTAATCTAACACAGATGAATTTAATACGAGAACAAGAGCATAATAACATTTTTGTATTAAGATACGCACAGATAATTGATAATTAAAATTCAATTAAACATACATTGACCAAAACCTCCATATAACCCGATTTCATTAATAAATATTTAAATATTAATAAAAATGCAATTGATTAAATTTAACTTCAAATTTCAAAGTAATGAATTTCTTAAAGTAATTAAGAAAATGGAAAGTGAATAAAAGACGGCGAGGTCATGTGAAGTCATTTTCCACTTCAGGGCTCCTTCATTTCCCGCAAAGTCCAACTCCAGAGCTGACCAAGAACCTCAACATACAGAGGAAGATTATTATTGTTATCTTGAGCCATGGCTGGCCGCGAGGAATTTTTTATTTTATAATTTCTATATAAATTATATTTCTCTTATTATGTTTCCAGCTCCAATGTATATAAGTACATATCTAATACAGGTATGGTACAGATAGAAGTCAGGTGAGAGGAGGATGATTATCAAAGGAAAGAAAAGATATAACGATCTCTATCTCTTATATAATGAATTAATGGGATGATGGGTGATGCATAGGAAAATGTACAGACATGTTGTTCATCTCCATCATTACAACAATTTCTCGTTACTGCGCGTAAGAGAAGGGATAATGTTTGGGATAATGGGCCACGAACTTAACAAGCGAAAGAAATCGCAAAGTTTTTATATAAGAGAATTTTGTATTGTGTTGGCAGAAACACAGGAAGCTGGAAAGATGAAAAAAGAATCAATAATCATCCTAATGAGATTTTATTTCTCCCTTCAGGCACCATTTTAAGTAAAAATATGATTTTTATTATACATTTAACTAAATTTCATTTTCAGCAAAAAATGGCTTAATATTTATAATTTGTTCACTTGTTCACAGATCCACTTGCTAAAGAAGTAGAAGCCGAAGAAGTAGAAGCAGAAGAAGTAGAAGCAGAATTATTCCCACTTGATGTCCCAGGAGTTGAATTCGATTTGGATCGAGAAGGATTTTGAGATTTGAGCCGATGTTGATTCTCAGTCTTGAGCCGCTTAGAGTTTGCAAAATACATTTCCTCCAATTTGGGTGGAACTGGATCAGGTGGGATGTCCAACATCGTCAACATTCTGTTCCTGATTGCAACTTCAAAGTCGGTTGAATTCGTGACCTTCAGAAAAATGATTAAAGAGGCGGAGAAATAAAAAAAAATGGATTGATGCATTGACTCATCATCTCTTGGCCTTCGCCAAATTGCTCATCTTTAAAACACGCTGCATTTCTACTACTGTTATGCCGCAAAGAACCGTGTTTTACTATGTATCAATTATTAATCAATCTTTGAGGGTTCCTATGTTATTAACAGATTTCTTACGTTGAAAAAGTCGAAGGAAGTCTTGCGGAATTTCACGTCAGTCGTGTGGAGCAGAATGTTCATCAATGACTTGGAGATTTTTTCCACATGATCACGATCGCTCATTTTGACCCAAAACAACCACCGAATGTTATGTTAGAAGCGGAAAAGTACGAAGGTCAGTCGAGGTCGTTCGGTAGGAAAAACTCTAAATGGCGGAAAATAAGAAAAAGACAATAAAAACAAACCGTTGAGACTCAATTATCAATGCGGAATAAATAGCAGGTTTTATGTTTAAATTAATTTCAATGTCTCATTCTCGTTAGACTTTATGGATTTGATTAACAATAAGTTTAAATGAATAGTTAACAGTTATTGTTAACGTTTAAGAATTAAGTTGAATAATTTATTTCATTTAAAAATAGACAAGCAAAATATATTATGTAATATGTATTTAATTTAAAAGTAAATTAATTGATGGGTTTATAAATTAATAAAAGATTATAGGATAAATTCTATTTTTCATCATCACTTATTTCATATCTTTCGCAAAGTGGATAATTTTTATCTTTGGAACACGAAGTTGCAAACCATTTGCCAGTGTTCTCAATATAAGAACAATTGTTCTCTGTGTTCTCGTTGGTGTCTTCGCCCTTCTCCCAACTTGCGAATTTCACCTTTGAATAGTTTTTCATCCACTTCCAATTTCGCTCATTGTAGAGATCGATAGCGGAGAGCCAAAGGCAATCTGGAGAAAAAAACGTAATTAATTTCTATTCATCTCTTGTTTTTTTATCTTTAAAATGTATATAAAATAATGTTTTATTATTCTTAGAGTTCCTTGCCTTTCTTTTTCCTCTTCATGCCTTTGACGACGCATTCTTGCTCATCTTCATCTCTGATGGTGGCCAATCTGAAAATAAAGTTTTATTTTTTACTGCATTGAACTTTTAACATTGGCGGTTTTATCAGATATCAGACGTTTATATAATTCAGATATAAAAAATTTAAAATTGAAGCTACTTACGACATTTGATATGAATGACAAAAGTCGAGTGCTTCGGCCCATTCCATCTAGAAGGAATACTTTTATTGTATTATTTTATGATTAATTAATAAATTAATTATAAAAATAATTTGATTAAATTTACCTGCTTTTTGCCAGAACAAAATGTTTTGTCTCCTATCATCCCAAGAGTTTCAATTTCCTCTTCGTCGTCTGCAGCTTCATTGTTATCCTTCTTCCGTTTTACTCGAACAGCTTAAAAGATAATTAACTTTATTTTAACTCAATATTAATCAATTATATTTTTTAAATAAAAATATCACACAATATAGTATATAACCAATTTTTAAAATACTGTAAAATTGAAATGTTTTAAATACCTCCTTCGGTAAAGAAAAAAGAAGAAATTAGTAAAATGAATATTATTTTCATTTTAACTCAAATAAAGTAGTATGAGGAATGGATGAAAAATGGGCTGAGACAGAAGATGTTCACTTTTCAATTTCCGGTGTGAGAATAAGGAACTTTGAATTTAGGATAAGGATATCCTTTATACCTCGACCCTTGGCCCAATTAATTACACTTAATACATGATAGGAACAAGCGGAAGAACTGATCACTATCAATTAAAGGACAACCCAAAGAGACACTCTTAATAAACTCATAATGAAAGAATTTGACATTGGAGTTGGAGACAATTTAGAGAAGACATAAGACATTAAGACATTAGATATATAGTACAGGTACATAATATGTGCTTAGTGTATGTATAGTATAATGATCCATTACATTATTACATCACATGTCTGTACATAGACAGTACATACCTGTATGTAGATGAATCTACTATGGCTTCTAATGAGTTGGGATAAAATTAATTGAATAATATAAAAACCCTCATCTAATGGTAAGTATGATCAGTATCTTGGTAATGAACTAATGAAGTTTAAATTCTGAGATATATTTTAAAATGTTAAATTGTATAGTGCTGTTTATTTGAATTGAATCATATAATTTGATTATGTAATGAATACTCTATAAAATATATAAGTTACAGGTATATCCAAATCCATACATAGTTGTAACATTGCACATTTTCTCATAGATCCTTATGGTAAGTTCTTTTTATAATATATTACATAAGTGCAATAGACAGTGCAGAATCAACATTACAAACTAAATACTTACAATGTTAGAACAAGACGAGAATGTTTATAACAATCTAAGAAGTTGTTAATTGAGGAAGCGCATTGAATCCGGTTGATTGACAAGTTTTTAACTTTTTAATTCAATGCTAACTCGTGTTGACGATGAATTTTAATAGTATTCCACATGTATGAAATAGTTTGCTGAAAGATTAGCAAGATTAATACGTAAGAGTTTAACATCCAGTTCGAGGATGAATCGAACAAAGAAACATTTTGTGATTAAAGAATTAAAGATAAAATCATAATACCTACACTAATCAATTTAATGAGATTATGATCAAATGTGTTTCCAATTATATTTTCACATCTTACTCTTACAAGTACAATTCCTTTTGTTTGTATATTGATTAATATTTTCATTATTTCAAAAGATAATTTACTTAAGATATCTTGATAATTTATTCAATAATCAATAAAAATTAATATTATAATTGATAAACAAATAGAAATAGTTTTTTATTAATTTTTTTAATTCTACACAATCTATACAGTGCAGTGTAGTAATTTATCAAATTTAACGCGAAATGCTTATTTTATTTTAAAATTACCTTAATATTGATTAGAGATAAATCTTTGATTAAATTCAATAATTGGATATTAAATAAATTAATGCGAATGAAATAATACTGAAAATGGTTTTTCATTTAAAAGTGTTAAAATGCCTTAATTTAGTTACAGGAGTTGTTCCAATTAAATATCCAAATCAATACAAAACATCATTAAGTTACTTGTACTCATTAATTTGGATAATTATCAGTTTATATGCAGGTGTCTTAATGTTGGTCAATCATTTTAACAAA
The DNA here is from genome assembly GCA_034687125.1 of Neelides folsomi. Taxonomy (NCBI): domain Eukaryota; kingdom Metazoa; phylum Arthropoda; class Collembola; order Neelipleona; family Neelidae; genus Neelides; species Neelides folsomi. The sequence continues at coordinate 6,934 of JAQGBZ010000695.1, forward strand.
GAAGAATTCTCACAGCAAAAAGTTTCATTCTCTTCAAGAGTTTGTTTTATCTTACTCGTTCTTGCTGTACTTTTGAATCATACTGTACGAATTGGATTTGTTTTTAATGCTGATCATTGTTCCAAACTAATTTCAAATTTAGAAAATTATATAAAAAACAATAAAGAAGAATATTCGACAAATTCTCAATTTAAAATTCTGAGAGTTTTCTCTATAATGTGTTTATTCTTTTTGTATGGCTTGCAATCTTTTTGTTTCGTTTACAGTGCAGATATTGATTTGGCGCAAACTGAGGAAGAAAAAAAAGTTTCAGGTTTTTTCAGTTCCAATAATCCCCACATTATCCTTACAATGTATATTAATACAATTTCATTATTTTTTAATTCATTGTTTATTACTTATTTCATCATTATCCTATCGGAATTTTATTTAAATATCATTCAACGCTTTAAAGAAAAATTAATCACTGAGATTAAAAATAATCAGATCAAGACAATTATGACAAAAGAAAATATCAGCGGCAATTTTGACTTTGAGGAAACAAATTTTAAAGGTTTTATTAAAAAAATTCAACTTATGCCCCAAGTTGAAATTGAGAATATTTACAAAGAAAAGAAATATTTAGAAAAAACAGACCAAAGCCCAAATAATTTCACGAGCCTTAATGAAGAATTTACTTATATAAAAACTTTGTTCTTGTTATTCAATAAGTCAATTGGTTTAAGTTTAGTATTTTCAATAATTGGGGATGTTCTTTTAATCATGTCTTTGACCTTTTTGTTTATTCACAGCATTTTGGAAAATATGTTAGTTAATTATTCTTGGGTTGGGATTTTAGTTAGATTTAGTTCGTGCATCTATGGACTTCGGATTGTTCTTATTGGGATTATAGGAAGCTATGTTAGCAATACGGTAATTTTATAATCTTACCATATGAAATAAGAGCCTTATTGTTCCATACTCTACATCTACAGGGTGGGTCTAAAGTCGCTTCAAACATTCAGAAACCAAAGATTAAAAAATCTGAGGCGACTTTAGACCCACTCTGTATATACATATTAAATATTAAACTTTTATCTTAAATATTTCATATAGATCTTCAATTTAAAAAATATAATTGAAAATGAATTGTCAAACAAGAAATCTACCGAGGGAAAAAGTGAAGTATATTATGTAACTAAGCGAGTTTTAAAATGGAAATGGAAAATAAAAGGCTTGGATGTTTTTGACGTTAATTTGAAAATGCTCGCCACAGTAAGTTTTGTGAATTAAAATTAAATTTTTAAATAAAGATTTTTAAAATTTTTTTTCAGTTATCAGGAACTGTTATGACGTACGTTGTCGTGTTGCTTCAAATTAAAATGTCCGAAAATAAATGATGCCGTTTTAGATTTAAATCATTATACCATATAATAACTAACTTGTTATTAATAAGCGTAGTCAATTGGGAAAAAATAAGTCACCAATTATGTATATTGGATAGGTAGGTATTATTTATAGATTATTGGCATTTCATATGAGCAAACAAAAAATTGTTTTCATAATTTTCAATAATTTAATCTATAAAATTGATTTTTTGTATAATTTATAATTTTTTACATTATGAATAAAAGTGATTGACATTAAAAAAATTCTTTTTGATATCGATGCTTACCTAGTTTAAACCTAAAAATATATGTATGGACCACTATTAAAGATATTCAGTAAAAACAGTGATAAAAATATTATAAATTTATCAAAAATAGAATAAACATATTAAACTACTTGTACTATATAAATTCAATTGTATTGTATTTTTAAGCGTTATTATATTATATACAGATTATACCAACTTCTCTTAAATATAGGAGTAATGAAAATGAGTTAGTAACTTTGGAAATTTCTCAAATAAACAAAAAATGAATTTTCGAAAAATGAAATTCAATGAAATTCAAATCTTTTCAATTTTAGAGAACATTGCAGGAATACCGAGAATTGGGTTTTTTATTTAAAGAATTAAAAGTTTTTGTTTATTTGAGAAATTTCCAAAGTTATTAACTCATTTTCATTACTCCTATATTTAAGAGAAGTTGGTATAATCTGTATAATATAATAGGTAGTTTTTTAAAAGCAGTTCATATTTTACATTTATCTTTTAACAAAATGAATTAAAATTTTGAATTGTTTTATTTTACTTTAAATTTAATTTTACAATAAACAATGAAGCCCCTCTTTTCAATTATTCACAATCTTTCATTGTTGTTATTCTAAACTAATTGTTTAACGCTCAATCGAATTGACCTGAATTTTATCACCATTGTTTATTCACTGTTATATATACATAATATTTATACTTTTATTCACAGTTTTTACTTTTTTGATTTTATTTTTAGTAGCTTGAATTAATAGTATATTATCAAAGTAAAAGAAAAATGAAAATTTTAATTTTTTACCTTCTTATTTTATGCCTTGATTATTCAAAAGGCAAATTGGTAAGCAATAAATATATATTTGTGGATATTATATTGATTTTGTTATTGAATTTTAATGCTTAAAAACATACTAATTGTAAGTATTAATTTTAAAGGTAGGTTCTAAAAAAGGATTCTTGAAAATGATCAATGTTTATGCAGAAGATAAGCAAACTGGTAAAACAGAAATAAAAATATTTCTACCATTAAAAATTATCTACTATACAACATTACCTAATAACATTAATATATTTTCAATTGCAGAAGTTGGCTGTGGAACTTATCCATTAGAAGAAGGAACATCATACAAAATCCAATCTCCTTTTTACCAATACGGAGCGCAATATCCAAATTCATATGAATGCATTTGGAAGTTTTACGTAAAAACAATAATTTTTGATTTTATTATATTCATACTAGATGTAACCAAAATGTCATTAAAAATACAAATTATGCATCTTTAGGGAACTGCTGGATGTTCTCCTGTCATTTCTTGCGAAAATTTCAAAGTAGCTCAGAGTAACGGATGTTCCGCGGATTATTTAGAAATATCTGATGGCATTTCTGGTTCTCAAAAGTAATCAAAATCCCATTTTGATTATTTTTTATTATTGGTTTCTTTATATCATTTGAATGTTAAATGATTTAGATATTGTGGGACAACTGGGCCTAACAAAGTTGTAACTGGAAGTTCAGCTATGCGCGCTACATTTAAAACTGATTTCTTTGGGACAGATAAAGGATTTCAATGTGTTGTTTCCTGTCTGGCTGACTCTTCCGAGACAACTTTAATTCCAAATGCTCTTATGCCTCCAGAGCAAGTTAACACTAATTGCAGTTAAGATCTGACTATCTAAAATTTATCTCGTTTTATCTTTACGTCATTTTCAGTTTAGTACCTAATGCATACTAACAATAAGTATAGTATGTTAATGCACAATGAAAGTTAATTTATAGCTATTTAATACATTCTTGATGTTACATATAGAATGCGGAGAACCTGGTGATATTAAAAGAATCGTTGGAGGAACAAATGCGGAAAAATATAAATGGAAATGGCAAGCTGCTCTTGTTTTAAGAGGAAGAAATGGACCTTTTTGTGGTAACTTTTTGGTCAAATTGATAACTTCGATACCTAATGAATTAAATTAAAATGAATGACAAGAACTAAACTTAATATCTTTTGAATTAAGGTGGTGCTTTGATTAGCGATAGGTTTATTTTAACTGCTGCTCATTGCGTCGTCACCACGGGGCTTGTTGCTGGACTTCAAGGTGCAGCGGAAATCGTCCTCAATGAATATGATACGTCCAATCCCAATGAAACTCAAACAATAAAGAGGAATATTCTCGCAATAACACCTCATCCATTTTACAAGTTCATGCATATTCCTTTTTAATATGTTTTATTCAGTTTTTTTTAGTTATAACGTAATTTTATTATTTAATTTAATTAATTTATATCCAAATTCCCATTTAGCACTGGAAACCAAGATTATGATGCTGCCCTTATTGAATTCACTCCGCCAGTTCCATTAGGAGCTGCAAATGAGCCAAAAGTAACGCCAGTTTGTCTTCCTAAGGTTAATGAACGAACTTCTTTTGCTGGAGATTCTGCAGTTATTATTGGATGGGTAAAATTTTTAATTTTATATAATTTTAAATAAGATTTTCCAATTATTCATATATGCGATTATCAAGCTAAATGAGGGAAAGGTTTTTTTTAAATATTCGCATTCATTCATAATCAACTGCGGAATAATTTAAAATTAGGGAACAACTACTGAAGGCGGAGATCAGCCGAGTATCTTACAAGAAGCAATGGTCCCAGTCATTACTAACGAGGAGTGCAATAAACAATATGAAGATCGTATAACTCCAAGGATGGTTTGTGCTGGATTTCCCGAAGGAAAAATTGATTCGTGTCAAGTAAGATTTATATTGAAGAAAATTCAAATCAATAATTTTAATCTTCATTAATTTGTTTATTTATTTCAGGGGGATTCAGGTACTTTAATCGTTACTGTTTAGAAATAGGATAATAACCATGTTATGTATTTTTAAATGAATGGGTTTAAATTGAATTGATTTCATAGGTGGACCAATGACATTTGAAAGAGATGGAAGATTTACGGAGATCGGAGTTGTGTCATTTGGCGAAGGTTGTGCTAGACCAAATAAGGCAGGAGTTTATGCAAGAGTTACAGGTTTGATTATAATCTGTTTTAATCAATTGAAGTTTAGAAATGAATGGCAAAGTTTAACATTTTGCATTATATACTCTATTACATGTAAAAATTATGTGATATTTATTCTGTAGAAATTAACGACTGGATTCGTCAAGTTGCAAAAAATTCTGTTTGGTGTGTGGAATAAAATTTCATTTTTATTTTATTTTACATACAAATATACTAAAAGTAAGAGCTATTTTATTTTATAATAATTATATATTTTTAGTTGAAATAATTATCCATACTTTTTAAAATTGAAAACGATTGTTCGTATTACTTATTTATTTATTAATGAAATAAACAAATTACGATTAATTGTTTAGGGAAATTGCTTTTAAATAGAATTTATCTTAATGAATTTTATAATCCATTAAATGTAGAGGGTGGGGTAATGTTTTACCCTATTAATTTATTATCATTTTTATTTAGGTAAGTATAAATTATAGTAGGAGAATATTATGTAGGAGCATATGTATACTCTAGGTTTATCAATATTATATGAATTTAATTGAAATTTTTATATAAGTAATTATTTGCCTTTTAATTTATATGAAAAGATATATTGTAAATTGTAAGTAAAGGGATGTTCAAATGAAACGCAAGTTTATGGGACTTTAGTCAAACAATTTCTTATGTCCCGCCAAGGTATAATGATTGAGACGCCTACTTGTTGTTTCAAACAATTTGCACTGCTCTTACAATTAGCTAGCCGACTCTGGATGGGGATATGCGAAGAATTGCGTTTCATTTGAACATCCCGATACATATATTTATGTATAGGTGTTGTGTTCGGTTTCAATGAAATTTATTAAAAGACAAAGTGCAAGTGTTTTCATTTTAAAATATATACAGTACAATTTAACAATTTAGCCATTTACTTTTATATTATTCTTAACACGAATATTTTACAACAATGGTGGTCCACTTAACTATATTACAAATTTTAATGTAATTGTAGGAATTGTTCCGATTACATATATAAACAAATATAAAACAATTTTATTTCACCTTTTGTCTACAAGTGTTACATATTTCTTACTTAATTTGCATCGTTTTTATAAAAATTAATACACCCCATGGCCCGAATACAATTTCTATTAAATTTCACAGTTTACAATTTAAAATTGAAAACTATAAATATAAAGAATGATAAAGAAAATTAGGTATATTTTGATATATCTTAATATCTGCTATAAGATTGAGTTTAATATTGAGTTTAATATAAGTACATTTGTCCTATAAGATAGAGACGGCCAATGACTCTTTAGAACCAACCGTTGCTCGGACCTTGACAATCATTTCATATTATTAGAATAATAAATGCTAATAGTTTGTATTTATAAAATTATATACATGGATAGTTATGCAGCTATGCCTAATTAACTAATTACTAATTTGTATAATAAGTTATAATTTATCATAATAAGGGTTTGTGAAGTGTTCGTGAGTTAACAAAACAATTTGCTCTTAAATTGAAAATTTTCACCTTGTGGCATCAATCCAATTCACGGAAATAGATACTACATTAAATTTTTATAATTCTTAAATTGCAATTCACAATCGATGAGTCTGTTTTTCTTACTTTTACATAAAAAGGCTCCACAACTTTAATATTTTCACAATGCAAAGGTATTTATTTACATATTCCACTCGCATTGGTATAATCCGAATAATCGAGGATAGACGATATACATATTTATCAAGTGTAGGTAGTAGGTATGTATAAATCTATACAAATGTCCTTAAAATATATTTATCTTATTTATGATTTGTATTAACTTAATGTTAATTTAAGTTAAACCAATTATATGAATTCCATAAGCATATCGTATTTGAATTATTTTATATTTATAACAAGGCATCGGATCTTAACATTGAATCGCTGGGTCACGGGACTCATGTAGAAGAATAAATTGAGCTGTCGTCGTTTCCTTTAAATCCCTCCATTCCTTCCTTTGTTCTTATTCCTCAGAAAAAGTCCTTCTTCATGTAAAAACGCAAATTTATCAAAATCGCTCTGTAAACTCCCAAGCTCGCAAATCATCCAGCCCATTATTCCTCTCCATTTCGTTTAAATACACACACTAAACTAGTTGATCGGTTGGTCATTCAGGTCATTCGTGGAATGAAAGGATCAATTAGGAATTAAGACTCAACAATAGTTGCATTTTTCATTCAGGATCTAATAATTAAAGTTTTGCATTCGTTGAAGTCAAGTTCTATCCGCATGTAATTTAGCGTATTTAGTTAATTAGTCTTATTACACTAGTTAAATAGTTGTATATTTCAGTATTAATTGTCCCATTGACGTTTTTTAGTTATCTAGTCAATGAACATTTTTAACCAACGTCTTTTAAAGTTTTAAATATTACAAGCTTCAAACTGAATAATTTAAGTTTGCAAATCATGAGGTGAGAATAACTTTATCATATGAATATGAACTCAAATATTTAAACTATTTTTTAGAATCTTGTCTATTTTGAATTAATTTTACCTATTATCGCATATAATCACCTTAATCCCATGATCTTAATTAATTTATTTTCCAATTTACAGGAATTCGTTGATTATTGTGTCCGTTTCAGTCATAGTTATACATCTAGTTGAATGTCTTCATCCAGGACCAATTCCTTTGAGTGCCAATTTAACACCTGATTCTAATCCTAATCCGATTGATGGTAAGACAAAATGTTTATTTTAACCTTAAATAATTTAACCTTTAAAACTGGATAAAATATGAATATTTACTTAATTGTATTAGACTCTTTATCATAAATCAGTCAATATACAGTCGATAGACAATATACTTAAAATAACAATTTTAGTTATAAATAAATAATAATCATATGCTATTTTGGATTTCAAATGTTTGACTTTGAACGTTGAGAATTAATTTTTTGAAACAAAGTGTTGAATTGTTGAATACATTTTAATAAATTCAATTGTTCTGTAAACTACTGGGATTACTTTCTCACGTCGGATAATTTATAAATTCTAAATTCTTAAGTTGGATTTAGTCAGTTTAATCATGGTAATCATGAAACTTGATTTTGACAGGTAAATTCCATTGGAGGAAAGAGGGACTCGAGGCTATTGACAAAGCATGGCGAATGAAGCCAAACACTCAAAAGGCCAGGAATATCATTTTGTTCATTGGTGATGGAATGGGCCTGTCCACCATCACAGCCGCAAGAATCTTCAAAGGTCAACAACAAGAGAACAAATCTGGAGAAGAAGGATTATTGAGCTTTGAAAAATTTCCCAATATTGGCTTGCTCAAAGTAAATACATTTTAATCACTATAGTTCATTCACGGTGAAATTGCGCTTGAGTTATACATTAGCCCATCATGTGCATTAATAAAAATTCTCGTTTAGTTGGTAACAAAATTTAAATAATGCAGATGCAGGGGCTATCCTATAACTCGAGCGCAAATTCACCGTGAATGAACTATAGCTCTTACAAAGCAATGGAAATCCTTTACAAAAATACCTGCTGGCATTTGATCTCATTATTAAGCAGAATCTTGTTTTAATAATTATTTTAATGTTTTCCAGACATACAACACGGATCGCCAGATTCCAGATTCTGCTGCAACAGCGACGGCTCTTTTCTCGGGGATTAAAGCTAATTTTTTCACTCTCGGTTATACAAATCAAATTACACAAGGCGTCTGCCCGGACGACCAAAGGAGTGCAAAGAAAGAGGAAGCAAAAAGCATTCTGGAATGGGCAATGGAATCAGGAAAATCAACAGGTGAAAATTCTTATAACTTTTGTCAATTCTGCTAAATAGCCAATAAAGTCAATCAAATTAAATTCTAATTGAATCCAATTTTGCTTATTTCAGGACTTGTTACAACAACCAGAATTACTCATGCTACTCCTGCAGCAGGTTGGTTAATTATTCATTTTACTAGTTTTACTTTTACAATCTTTCATTTATGAATTTTGGTATTAACAAGTGATTTGTTAATTAGCTTATGCGCACTCTCCTCACCGGCATTGGGAATGTGATACGAGTATTCCAGAGTCATATCGAGAGAATTGCATGGACATTGCAAGGCAACTTGTTGAAAATAAACCTGGTCAGGATTTCAATGTAATGAAATAATCTTTTTGAATATTATGCTTAATTTAAACATCACACCTACCTAATGTACAGATTTCTCAATTCTGAATTAAAATTAAAGGTGATTTTCGGGGGCGGAGAGCAAGTGCTTCGATCCGACATCAACAAGACAGATTCTGTGTGTACGAGAGGCGATGGGAAAGATCTCGTGTGGGATTGGATGAGATATCAAAAGTCGTTAAATAAAACTTACAGTTTTGTCAAAAACTATCAGCAGATGATGGAAGTCAATGATTTCACAGATAGAGTACTTGGTAAGTATTAGTATTAATAAAAATACGTTTTTTTTCTTTAATTGAGGTAAAAAATTTGTTAATTTGTATGACATAAACGAATTTGTTTTTCAGGGTTATTCGCCCCCAATCACATGTCGTTCGACCAAGAAAGAGACAAAGGACCAGAGGGCGAACCAAGTTTAAGTCAAATGACTTCAAAGGCGATAAGGATTTTATCTAAGAATCCACTAGGATATGTTCTCATTGTAAGTTTCCTTTTATACAAATCCATTTTATTATAAATATTCCTTTTGAATATTTTAGTCGTTGATTGGATTATCAAATCATTATCATATATTTACATTTTAGTACTTTCTCCATCTTCTAGTTCTACCATTTATTTTACCATGTTATTGTAAATTACCAAAATATTATAATTAACACATCTAGTCAAATACTAAATGTAATTTTGTTTTACAGGTTGAAGGTGGTAGAATTGATCACGCTCATCATGAAAATTTGGCCACAAAGGCACTTGAAGAAATGTTGGCATTCGATCTAGCCATTAATACTGCCGTTGAATCTTTAGAGAATCCAACTAATACTCTGGTCATTGTAACAGGTAAAATACTTATTTTACTTTTAGATGACTCTTTTGCTAATTCAAATGATATTCGTGTATTTATAATATAGCATAGTGTTGATTGGAATTTTCAATTCTGAACATTTTATATTTTAGCTGATCATTCGCATTCAATGTCTATGAGCGGATATGCTAAAAGAGGAAATCCAATTCAAGGTAAGATATAAAGTTTGTTTTTAATTTTAATTCTAAAAGAAATAACAATTTTTGTCAATTTAGAATTTGGTGCATGTAAGAAAATGTAGAAATAATAAATATTATAATTTGATTTGTAATACGATTTTTAGGCGTTTCTGATTCTTTATCCGAAGAAGGGTTTCCATATGAAACTCTTTCATACATAAACGGCCCTGGATATAATTATCACCGGTTAAAAATGGATGGTGGAAATAATTCGAAAACAGCCAATTCCACGGGAATCTCCTCATTAGAAACTTGGATTAATTTGAATCTCACCAAGCCTATTTTAACCGCAGTGGGAAACTCCTCAATCAACGCAACTGCCGAAGCTTTAAAAGATAGAGAAATTCCACACTTTGCTGGTAAGTTCACTTACACCTTAAGTACGCAAATCTACCGTCCATTTGATCATTTTAATTAGCATAATATGAATTCTATTGGGTTTGTTTATCAATGGATGAATTAGCAGTTTTAATTGTTTAGGCTTTTGGAATGATTTTGAAACGCATGGTGGAGAGGACGTCCCTGTTTATGCCAAAGGTGAGAAAATTAAAAATATTCAAAACATCAAATAAGATTCAGATAATGAATGTTAAATGCAAGTAATACATGTAGGTATTAAAATAATATAAGTATAGTAATAATAATGAAATTTTTAATTTTTTTATTCTAGGATCATATGCCCACTTGTTCCACAGTGTTCACGAGCAGACCTTCGTGGCTTACGTGATCGCATATGCAAGTTGCATTGGGCCTTACAGGACGGTTTGCCACAATAAGAAATACACGTTGCTTCCTCATCGAACTCTCTATCAGGCTCCTCGACCTCGATCAGGCGGATCGAAGCTCCAACCGTCACTTTTCGGCATTGTGGTTCTTCTCATTACGATGTTATTTTAAATTTTAATTGAAATTCTTTGATTTTATTCATGTCGTTTAATTATGGCATATATATTTTTTATTTTAATCGTTGTTTTACTAAACTATATTTATCAGTCAAGTTTAACGTTAATAAATTGAATTTATATTTTATAAAAATATTAAACTTGAGTGCATTTCATAATACAGATCATATTTAGGATTTCGATTTACCGTTGATTCTTTTCCATCCTTACCTTACCTACAATATTCATTTGCGTATTATAATTGAATCTGGTAAGCTTAAGAATAAAGCTACTATTGGGATTACTGATGAACTTTTTAAAGATTATCAGCTTTTTATTTAAAAAAGCCTTGCTTTGGAAATAAAATGCATTACAAATCGGGAGCGGGGTTTTTTAAACAGTATATTAATGTGCATGTTTGGTTTGCATTTGAATTTGAATTTCCTTAATTTGAATTTTGTTTATTGTTTGTAGGTCTCAATTTCTAATCTTCAAACGTGACGTAAATAATCCTGGATATGCTGATATTATTGAAATGGAACCTCCGGTTGATGCAGCGGAAACCGCAGATCCAACTCCACAACAAGAGGGAAATAAAGAAATCTCCGAACCTCAGGCCTCAACATCAACAAGTACACAATTAATTAGTGAATCGAAATTGGGAGAACTTAGTACGAATGAAGATGACGATAGCGACTGTGAAGAAATTTTCACGAGTAAGAGTATCGGGCCTTATTCGGGCACCCCTCCCAATTCGGGCACCCCCTGCCCTCCAACCCTCTAATTGTCAAAAT
>JAQGBZ010000696.1:0-18393 GCA_034687125.1 Neelides folsomi
AATCAAATACAGCACAGCTGGACATCTAAACAAGCTAAACATGTTGGTATAATTTTGAGTTGAGTTGAGTGCAAACAATTTAATAATGTAACGAGGAGATTTATAAGACCAACGTTTATAAAATTTTCCAATGACGTCACTAACCAAATTTCTCCGTATCTAGGGGTCATTTCCACCCCTTGGGTTTGAACAATAAATGCATTAGATTAGCATTATGTTCTAGTCGTCAAATATGCAATTAAGTGAAGGAACGACGTCTTGGGATTTCTATGTAAGTAATTACGTAGTCGGAGTCGTAGTCGAGGGAGAAAGGCCGGGCGAGTTGGAAAACCATAACTTTCCCAACCACCACGAAGAACTCAAAAACCCCAAGGATGGAAATCATGAGAGAAAAAGTTTGTAAGAGAGATGACGAGAGATTAACGGCAAGCCCTTCTTATTTAATGACCCGATTCTTCTTTTAATCCTCCCCAATGTTGTACTACTCATTTGCTCCGTCCAAATAGGAGAGAGAATTAAGAAGATTGCGAGATTACCAACGCGCCTCTTCAATTATGACGAGGAAAAGAGAAGGATCATCCCGACCGTCGATCAGATTGTTTAAACTTTCACATTCATCTGCGTCAGTGAGCGAACTCGTGCCCGCAATTTCTCATTTCTTCGCTCACATCCCTCATTTAAAAGCCTTCAGAGTCATTTCTCAAATTTTAATACTCCATCTTGACCTTTTATGTTAAACCCGCTCATATATCATTATGTTCAGCTCTACTGTGGTTTATTGATATTTGGTTTATCTACTTATCTCCATAATATATATTATTTATATAGTAAATTTGGCTAGGTTTAGCACATTTTATATAAAGTCTGGTTTTTATAGAGCGATAAAAAACAGTGAAAAATGCACTTTATTATTTTTTGTGTTTTTTTGTTGAAAAGGTAATTGGGAAGGATGTAAAATGTTGGCACGTATTAACTGTATATTCCAATCCATTTAACGCCATAAATTCCTTTAAATGGGCACACTCCAGTCCCCACCTCATCACTCTCAATTTGATATCGTGTTCAATTTTATATGTTCTCTTTAGCGCCCAAAGCCTCCCCTACACTTAAATAATTTATATTGAGGATTATTTAACACAACAGCACCTATAACTAGTTTAATTAAAATGTCCTTTCCAATAAATTAATGTAAATTTATTTCCTTGAGGGTAATAATAAGTACAAAATGAAACTTAAAAGCCAGTAAAATCCCTCACCGAGACGGTGGAAAATGGAAGAATAGTTATTCACTCTGATAAGAAGAAAAGCCATTTTAATTATGAAAATTGATTCTTGTTCCGACTTGGGTTTGAATTATAGCCCTTGACGTGCATGTGTAAGACTAGCGAGGATTTCATTTATGCTCCCCTTCGTTGATGTGCGGAGCTCGTCGTCGTCATGTGGGGGATGAGGAAGTTCTTGTAAGAGATGAAAGGTCTTTCAAACCTTCCGAATCCCAATTTCCACTACAAGTCAAATTGAAGTTTAAAGAGATTCAAGGAGATGAAAGCCCTCACAAAATGTTAAATCCCTCTTCTTCCACTATCACCATCTGAACCCTTATTGCACTTCTCCGCTCTCCATGTAATAAATATACAATATTTCCCTCCCTGCATCCGTCCATTTCAATATTCATCCCATTGTCCTAATTCCCACTCTGACGGCACTAATACGGGAATATTCATGCGGTTATGGAATATCTATCCATTCTTCACTTTATCCAAATACTCAACCCTTGTTCAATCTTTGACACGTGGATTTACATATCATATCAGATAAGCGGAACTTGACAATACAATATAGGAATAATGCATTAACATTATGTAAATAAGAATAGAAGTTCAATTTATAAAGGAAGTCTCAAATTCATTATCTGAAGCACTACAACGTTGATTTTTGAACAAAATCTAAAGAGAAAGTCATTCAAAAATCATTACCTAATTTAAGGATTTCTTTCAATTTCAATGATTTTTTATCTATTTTACACGATGTGAATATAGTATTCCATTTCATTTACCAATTTCAATTTTTATTTGTAAAAGGGATTTTTTCAATATTGACTTTAACGCGAAACTTGATATTTTTCTATTTTGTGTTTGATAACGGAATTAATTTGAAAGTTCGTAGAATTTTTATAAAAGAAATCAATTTAAAGCTTATTGTTAGTTTTTTAAACTTTAAGGAAAAAAGACCCATATTTAATTTCCTTAATGTAAGTGAAAATATGCTTTAAGGCGTAGGTTAATCTTTGGAAGACATGGTTGCTCTTTTTATAATATGTAATACTTTCCTTCATACCCAATATGAGAAACGTCTTATATATACATAATTTACATGGTTGGTTTACAAAGAATCTCGTTTAATTTATGTATTTGAAGGAAAGAAGAAGAGAAAGATGAAGAGTCTATTTTAAATGAATCCTTTGGGGTGGATATATACTATTTATACAATAAATTATGGAAAAGCCTCTTCATCTCTGCTCATATGTTGCGTGGAAAGGAGTAAGCTCTTCAATTCCCCAACTTACTTCCGAACCTCGAGAATAGAAAATCAAAAAACCATTTTAGCAAATAAGACTTTTAAAACTCGTTTCCCCTCAAAGCTTTACTTTTCCACATTGGAGAATATTTGGAGTACGACCGGAGTATAAACCAAGTGTATTTTAACAAACAACAATAGTTGAATTCTCAACCTGTGGTGTCTAACGAGCTTCAATCTCAAAACCCAACGAACCTAATAGAAAAAGCAAAGGAACGGAGGAAATGAAATGTTTGCTTTTCAATCTACGGCATAAGCATACAAATTTTAGAACCCGTAGGGAAAATGTTCTTTGTCAAAAATTTTCAACTTACATGGTCTTATATTACATAAAATGTTTTTTATATATCCAGTCAGGCAGAAATAATATATAGGATGTTCTATCTACCTGTGGTATGATATACTTACTATGATTTGTATGATATAGTGTATATTTTCCATATAATAGAAATGGAAAGTCTTATTTGTATGAGTATTAATATTATGTAGTACGTATGTCGATTCGTAATTTTTCTCTTTCAAAATCTCATTTTAAATTTACGGGAAAATGTTTAGATTGAGAGGCTCGGTATTGGCGGCGGTGGTTTATTGGTGGTGATAGTGGCGGTGGCGGTGAGAGCAGAAGAAAGATCGATAGAAGAAATCCAGGAAGAGGAATATGCGAGAATGAAGAATTTGAAGAAATCTCATTATCACCACTCGCCCTTCAATGTCGTTTTTCTTCGATTTACCAGAATAACAAAAAATGGGATTACTCCATTTCTATCATGCTCCATATTCCACTTCTTTTTGGATCGTTGGCGTATGAAACGAAAAAAATATTTCTTATTTTCAACCAACCCAAACTAACTCATAAATATCTTTAATAATATAAAGAGTCACTCAAAGCTTTAAGTCTTACGTTTATCCTCCCTATTATTAACTAAATATCCTCACATAAACATCACAACGGGATACATACCTACTTCTATTTTATGTAGGATATAATAAAAATATTATTTGTTTGAAGATTTTGTAAATAGAGTACAATAATAGATACCTACTTGTAATAAGAGTAAGTTTCCTAACTCGAGACGTACACTTTATTATAATTTCACAATCCTTATTATTATATGAATAAAATATATTTAAGACATTTTTATTCAATCTGGATTGATCGAGTTTGAATCTTACAACAATCTATTGAATTTAAGGGTTTTTAAAAATAATAATAGTGATATTTATTTATGTAAATATTTTGATATTGACAAGTAGGATACTACAGTAGTACTGTACAGGGTGAACCAGATCTCGTGGAGTATTTTTTATCGAATATAACTTTAAGATGGTTAATAATAAAAAAACTATTAAGATAGCCATATGATGGGGATAACATTACTTTATTATATGGCAAACTATTAGCTGAAATGGTTAAACCCAAAATAAACGACAGCTACTTTCTTTGAGGAAGTCTTCCCGGTTCTTACTTTCACAATTTTCATTTATCTCATATGGATAAATATGACCTCCGCGTTTCCCCGATTTGACTCCCCTCAAGTTTTATATTTGGGGTCGAAAATATCGTATACTCTTAAAACTTGTCTTCTATGGATCAATTGAAAGAGGCGGTTACGCAGGTATTCCCGCAAATCCCCGTTGTTATGTGAAAAAAGCATGCGAGCCAGTAAATGTTTGATTGCATAGATGTATTGAAGTGAATGGGGCACAATTGTCGAATTTAAGTTTAAAAGAATACTACATGATATACAAGGTATAATTTTTATGAAATTTGGTTTGTGAATAAAAAAAGTTATTCCCGTTTATAAATACTCCTCGAGATCTGGTTCACCCTGTACATAATACATAATAGGTAAGTATATATTGTATTATACAAAAGTTATATGGTATATTTAGATATTCTTCGGGGTGAACAAATGCAATTGTTGAAATTGTTGAAACGAATGAATTGAATATTTTGAAAGGATCCAATCCATTTAATGAAGATGTGACCGATGGATTTCTGTTGATAGAGAATTTCAATGTACCTGTCCCTATTTTCGTATAGATCCTTTATTTACACAGTGAAAGTGGGAAATCCCTTTAGGCTTCTTCCAACTAACCACCCAAAACTCCTCTTCTGAACATCCCGTCTTGAGAGAATTGAAGAGGCTCAACACGAAAATCTCGCTGTCTTAAAAGTAGAAAGGTTTAATATCCGCAGCTCCATCCATTTTAGATGGTTTATAAGTAGTAAAAGGAAGAAACCTCAGCATCTCTTCTGCATTTTCAATTACTCTCCAAATTCACCTCCCTTTCATATCTATTACATCACGGGCTCATTTGTTAACTCCAATATTTAGGGTTCAAACACGATTAATTAAATTAACCATTAATAAACAAATGAAATAATTGAATATAAATGAATAGTCTTCTTTTAAAAAGACAATTGTTTAATTAATTTTGCATTATAATATATTTATAATGATTGACTAGGTATGTATACCAAGTATTAAATGTAATTGCATAGATTTGAAACACTAATATTTAAAATACCTATATAAACAATACTTTAATCAATGACTAAAAAATATGAGCAAGGGTCAACAAAGAAAGAAAAGGGCCTTATTATTTGAAGAAATGAGAGCAGAGCCGCTTGAAATGAAATGAAAGAAATTCGAAGAGCTCATGCGAGTTTTAGAGGAATCCATGCATACATCATTTCTTATGAAAGCTCATCTCCTCCCGTCATTTCTGCTCAAGAAATAAAAGCAGATTCGACAATGAATGAGAATAAAACAGAGGAAATGTAATTTAATTATAAATCTTGAGAAATTGTCTCCTGTAATTGTAATTAGGTATTTGTTTGCCGGAGACTTCAAGACTTAATCAAAAATTGTAAATATCTGTATGTGTACGAATAAAATATTTACTCAAACAACTTGACATTAAAAATTATTAATGATTGGATAAGATCAGCATATAATATAATCTTCAATTAAATAGGTATAGCTTATACATTATGACATACATAATATTTAGCATCAAACACTATTGTATTTACATATATATTATGTAAGCAGATATGTATTAATGTATTATTATCTATTTAATTCATTATTTATTGCTATTTTGAATTCGAATATTTAGGGAGTGAATGTAATTTATCTCCCGTTGCTTCTCATATTCAAATTATTTTGACTGAGGAATGCGAGCGGAAATCGTGCGTCCGAAATTCCCTTCATTTTCCTTTGTCAACTCTTTGGGAGTGATGGGGAATTTGAGTGTCGTGTAGGAAGAGACGCAGAAGCTCTCATTTATCATTCATTGAAAAGCATCTTTGATTCAGACTTTCAAACAATCTCATTTTCATGTACGAGAAATACTTACTTGGGTTCCCATTTTAATGAGGCGTCCGCATAAGTTTAATTTTATTCCTAGTCTTTGAACTTCTACTGACGATGTGGTTTGGATCAAATAATTCATATATGATAAACCTCACGATGGAATTGTAGATCTAAATGGATCTATTTATCTCAACTGTACTGTATTTATAATACATACAGAGGTATATTATTTTTATAAATTATTTCGGAAACTTATAGCACTTAATTGAATATTACATTAACTTATTAGTAACATCTGTACCATGTCTAATAAAAACTATACAGATATTTGAAAATAATAATAGAAAATGTATAGTATCTTTATAACAATACCTGTATTACGTTTGAATATGGGAAGTATGTACGAGTATATCATAAATAAAAGTATCTGTAAGATTATTGCTTAAAGGTATCAATGATAAATGCATAGAATAGATTGATGAATTCATAGGAATGTAATTTATCATTTCATAAATAATGAGGGAATCTCGTCCTTCTCATAAATACTATACGACTATGAGTCTCTTGATTGAAAAATTTATAACCAGGAGTTGAGATAATCGGAAAGGAATTTTTCATTAAATTCGGTTCATGAAAAGAGAAATATCGGGGAGGGGTGTGGGTGGGGATTTTCATATTAGAGAAGCGGTCGAGTGACCATGATGAAATGTTTTGAATGTCAAAGGACTCTCAATCCTTAAGAAAATATTCTTTTAATGAAAAGATAAATTCATGATGAGGCAGAATAAATTAATTTCTCTTTTCATCCTCGTCGTTTTCTTAAAGATATTTATTTGAAGATGAGCTAGTGCAGAATCAAAATTAAGCTTAATGTGAAAAGATTACTTTTATTGAAAGTTTAACAATTTGCAATTCTTGGAAAAAATACTAAAAAGGTTGTTCAATACAATGGTTTGAAAACATAATGTGGCGAATTTTTTTAAGTTGGATAAAAAGTAAAAAGAGATCCATGCAAAGTCTTTAGTTATATGGTATTAAATAGGAAAATTTAGTCATATTCAAAATGAATAAAAGGTTTTACGGTTTTACACAGTGGCGGTCCCAGGAGGGGGGGGGGTCAACTGGGTCCATGGACTTTGGAAAACGATGTAGATATAATCTAGTTATAACTGAAAAATAGGTACTCACTTGAATAATGATTTCATATGTAATTTTAAAAATATATTTTCTAGGGGCCTAGCTCCCTATTGAAACTGTAACACGTTTTCAATATTTCTCAGATCCCAAATGGAATTACACAATATGGTCCTGTAGAAATATCGATGAAATTTTCTCGCTATCAAAAAGCCCTTTGAAATTTTTAAAACTAAACGAAAAAAAATTATTGGGACTTAAAGATCTCTTTTAAATAGCTCAATGTAAGTTTCGAAAAAATTTTCTCGGGACCTAAAGGTCCCAATTAGTAGATCTATACTATTTTCAGTACTATTTATTAATATTTTACAGATACTGCATTATTTTATAACAAGCAAATTTGGACCCCCCTTCTACAAATCCTGGGACCGCCCTTGGTTTTACAGACATTTTAACTTTGATGTAAACTCTTGTTGAAGAGCAGTTAAAAACTTTGTAAACGTTTACGAGTGTTCTTTGAACAGAAGAACAACATTTAAAGTTTTAATATTAAACTTATTATATAGAGTTATTATGTACAGATATGCTATGCAGTGTTGTATTTATAGTGAACATAATATGCATTATACCTAAACTACCATATACCTCGTAAAATGAAATGCAATTTACAAAATGCACTTTATACAAGGGCATTGATTATATTTAAGTTGAAAATGTTTCATCACGGCGGTTTCTTTGCATAATAATATAAATAGCATAAAATTTTATTATGCATCATAATTCATAACTGTAGGAGTTTCTGAGACTGTTTTATACGAGTACATAATAAATGTATTACGTAATAAGTATTACTACAAATATCGAAATTTCTATTGAAGGTTTTGGTAATATTTTGCATACCTATAATTCTAAATTGGTAATCTTGTTTCTATTAAAATTACTACTAAACCACAAATATTGTAGTAAAACTTGCAAATAGAATATACTTTTTCAATTAGGAACGGGAACGACAAATAAAATTAAATATTAATTTGCCATTGTAAAATTAAAATCATAAGCTTTTTTGAAAGCCGTTGCATAAATATTACACACATTCATTAAAAGCAAAATCTTAAGAATTCGGGCCAGAAATTTTTTATGTTTGGAACAAGATAGTTAATGATTTAAAAGGGGAACATTCCCTTCCAGAAAACTAAATACTTTTGAAGCGATACATTTAAAGGAAATCAAGAAAGATGAAAGAAACGGTTGAGATTTGTATAAAAGGAATTTCGCCATGGCCTCACAATTTATTTCCTTAAAATGAATTAAGCCAGTCAAATGAATTTGCATGAATGAGGAGCAAAGTGAAAATTAACAAGTAATGCAATGATTCATTTTGAAAAGCATAAAGAGTTCTTTCAACTCTCCTGTTGGTATATTATTTACTTTTCTTTTTCTAATCAACTCGGCTTGAATCATTCCATGAAATTGCTCCATTAAAATTTTTCATCGATCCAAAGATAAATAGTGTGAAAGTTTCTTTGAACATTAACAACTTGTCGACTTCTGACTCTGTTTACGTCATCGGGATTAGATTATGCTGGAAAAGTAAACAATTCAATGTATTAATACGCTTTCAGTTCTCTCTCATGCTCAAACTAGACATATTTTATAATTATTAGTATGTGCTCATTTTATGCTCGTTTAATACACACACAAACGCTCGTCAACTTTATTAGTTGAATCCTATAAGTACATAAATATTATATAAAAACTAAGCTTAGCTCAAAGTTGATAACATTTCATTATTTTTTCATAAAGGGGTTTAATGATTAATAATTAAGCTGTGGAATGAAAGATTGTGAGGAAGTGATAGAGAAAATAAGACCAAGTTGAAAAGGGGGCTGAAATATTTATGATAATTTTCAACTACTTAATAAACCTTTTAAGTAGATTTAAGTAGATGGTTTTTTATTTAAATTCATATTTTGAATAATGTGGTTTAAATCTTTGAAGAGGAAAACGGGGGATTAAAAAGAGATGAAAAGGTAAATTTTTCCCATCGGCTCTCTAGAGGATCAAAAATTGAATTTTCAAATAATGTGTTGAGTGGTGTGAAATATAATTGAGTCTCTTAAATCTCCTCCGTTTATTGAATTATTTCATAAGAGCTTTGAATGCATGGATGCGAAATCCATGTCTTTTCATACACAAAAGAGAAGCCAAAAACCATTTCGTACCCAAAATACACTTATAAAATAACATACTTATATATGCTACATATTACATAATGTATTCATAATATGCATTACCTTAAAAGATAAAACACTATACTAGAATATACTACATATTATGTAAGTATGTACTCTCGTCCGTCCTTCTCCTGTATCATGTACATTCAGTGTATGTGTGGATGGTGGTTTTGAAGGAAAAGAGATACTTTGAATTATGCATATGGGTAGTTTTAAAGCCGTTTCCTATGCAAAACCTCAGAATTGGAATCCTTTTATAAGTGGAGGTTGAAAGAGTCAAAGGAACTCCATCGATTGAGAGGAAATATGGGAAAAGCCTATAATGAGATTAAGACTTTCAAAGGCCTTCAAAAACCACTCAACAAGACGGAGAAATTTATTATATTACATTAGATTTTATTATAAAAATGTCCCAGTCATATTTTCATGTTGCTGCTTTCACCTTCTGCACCCAACTCAGAATAAGACGCTTAAAAAAGTCTCAGAACTTTTCTTATTTTATTTAGAAGTAAAAACACTTTGAAAAGCTCTTCCAGTATATGTGCTTCTTTCTTATTTATGTAGATTTTTAATGTACTACTTAATAGTAGGAGCACTTTCCCACGCGCTGTGAGAATATCTTATTTACATTTCAACTCAGAAATCAATTCCATTATTTCATACGTCACTAAACACACGTCATTGTAAAATTGTTATAGAACATTATTTGATATCAAATGCAAAGTGAAACCTCAAACTTTGAGTTTAGAACTTGTCACCCACGCTTAAAGTTCTCACTGTGAGTGAGACTGAAGCATAATTTAAACAAATACATTCAACTCAAAATAATACACAAATGTTCAGTAGGTTATTTATATTGGTAGACATAACATGTAGTGAACGTAAATGTATGTGCCTGGAATGTAACGAGTATTTCTAGAGTTTTATATAAAATATTTTAGATAAAAGAAGTCTGTTGGCCATTAGGGGAAAGAAATTCCAATTAGTTTAGGAAATTGAATTTCCAATTAGGGAAAGTTGCTTAATTGTCAATACTCCTGAAACTGCGTAATATTTAAGAGAATTTAGGAGTTGATGAGCTTAAAGTGTCTCTTAATTCTAAAAGCTTCCTCAAACTTAACTTCTTCATTTTTCCCTCAGCTGAGCAATTTTCTTTGGAATCTCATTAGCAGCCCCACCAGAGTTAAAAGCTAAAAGGAGCAGCTATCCAAAGCACCGTTTAAACACACTTTTATCTTATAACATATTATGTAAATATAATATTTTTGCCTATTTTAAAATTATTTACCTTGTAGGTAGTTATACATAGCACACTATATGTACAGGGTCATTGGAATCTATTGCCTAGGGGTCTACAACTCAAACTACATGTACTACAACAATATGCCATATACCATTCGAAAGAATATTAAAAGTTACATTACTCATGAAAATTTCATTTAATTATTCAATGGTTTAAATATTCTATGAGGATATTTTGAAATTTACAAATGTCCTGAGAATAAACTGAAATAAATATGCGGTCAATTTGATTCATTGTTACAAATAATTTAATGTGCTATTGTTAAACATTTATTTTGATTGTTTTATTAAAAGTTTAATTAGCAATGAGTCTTCTAAACGATACAGAAGAGAACCGATATATTGATCGAATCAGAGCAATTGCGTGGAAAGAAGCTAAAGACAAAGGATGTGAGTTCATTAACCGAAAGTGGATTTCAGAACAATTAAAGCGTTCACTATCATGGGCTACAAGATATTGGAATAAGACCTACGAGACATGCAAAAGGGACAACAACAACCTCTGAAGACCAGAGAAAATGAGTCAAGAATCTAAAAATATTGTTTTAGAAGGTTCAAATTAAAGGAAGAGAAGCAGTTCAGCGATTGCAAAAAAATTTTTAGAATAAAGGCAGTGTTTCAGTGTCAGTGTTTCAACTGTTCGATCATTTCGTTTAAACCAAAACCATTTTATGTGGTGAAAAAGCCATTTAAATCAAAGTTAAATATTAATGACATTATGGTTTTGCGAATTTCTTCAGAATTGAGACAAAGAGGATTTTTTACATATTGCGCCAAGTGATGAATTTTTTATTTATCTAACCATCAAAACAATAGAATATGGCCAAATGATATTGAAGAAACTAAAAGAGTCGTGAAGATCTCAACCAAACCCGAGTGTTTAGGAATATTTATTTGCTTTACAGCGAAAAATATGATTTTTCTTTTAAAAGATAAAGGTCAAATCTTGGGATGGTCCTTATTTCAGAGATGAAGTTCTTAAAACACGTAATTCCGTTTTTAAAAAACCCTGATTACGTCTTATCAACTTCAGACGTAACGTTTCTCCATAATAGAGCTCCGTGTATGAAGGCATTAGAAACACAAGCACTTTTAATTGACCATCAAATCGACTTTTTCAACAATTCTCAATGGCAAGGAATCTCCCGGAAGGAGCTCTCCCGATTTGAACCCTTGTGAACATTTGGGAGCTATTGTGAAAGAAAGGCTTGAAACTTTATTAATTAAAGACTTCCTCAATAATGTTTTCAATCCAGAAGAATTCAAAGAAAGAGTAATGTCAGTGCTAACAGCTATGGAAACGGAAAGTGAATTGTTTGAATCATTACTTCGATCTTTTCCGGCGGCGATAGATTCCAACGACCCTGTACTCTATGTGTGCAAGTGTGTCTATTATTTTTACAATCTAGAAAACATAAATCATAATAAATCATGAAACGAATTTGGTTTTAAAGCCTTAATAAGAAAACACTAACAGTAGACTTTCACATCATGTACTCTACTTTTCCCATTGTAAATTGGCAGTATAAAACTTTATTTTTATATTCTAATGATAAGTTATAATTACAATACCGATACATTTGATTTGTTCATTTATCACCCGAACCGCCCCGTAATCTGACAAGTCATTAATGAATAGAAAAATGGTTCTTTTCACTTACTTAATCAGAAAATTAATAATGGCAAATTAATGTATAATTGAACGGAGGTTGTGACTTTATCAATATTTCAAAAGCGTAACTAATCTAAAGCTACTGTTTTTTGCATATACAGATATCTAAATAATGTAGTATGCAAAATATACACAAACATTGAACCAATGCAAAATAAACCAGACGATACTAAAATACATAATATTTCGTATGATACTATCCATACTTTTCTCTTACAAACATATCTTGCACACCAAAAAGCTTAATTTTATTTAGAGTACTGGAGAAAGTTTGACGAAAATGTGAAAAAAGTAGTTGGAAACAGAAAGTAAGTGGTAAGGCGATGTATTTATGTTAAGAGTTTGACAGTTATAAATATCTAATAAGATGGTAGTCTTATGTTATAGGCTAATAATGTAATATGTCCTATTTGAGCAGTGTGAAAAAAATAAGAATTGAGGATGGTGAAATTAGGTTCAATAGGTCTTTTGGTTTCAATAATAATGATATGTACTTAACCTTATTTTTATACTTCTCTTCCTTATAAATAAATTATTGCGTACACAACTTGTTTCGACATTTCGACACATCAACTTGAAAGAACTCTCTTATAAATATAATAAATAAGGAACAATCTTTTAGTACTTTTGTTTTATTCCCTAAAAATTTCCTTTTCCGCCACTTATGGGATCTTCCGTTCCCTTCAAATTCCCTTCCGTTTTCTTCTGTGTACATTTTCATTTATCGAGCTTACTATGTATATAAGAAAGGCATTTGTATTTGTACATGTATGTACATACGCCTTAGTAAAAAGCCGAGACAAAGTATAAGAAAATACTCTTGAAAATATGAATGTATGGAAAACTTGAAAACTTTATAAATTATAGTAAAGGGTGTAGAGTAAAGCGGTGAGAAATGCTTTATTGTCTGTTGATTCTCCTTTACCCCATTACTCATAACATTGGGAGTTCAATTTAGAGTGATTGATGTTCAATCCATATTTTGGAGAATTTTAAAATTGAATTCACGGCACGGAAAATCCCTCAAATTCCTATATCTCAAATTCCTTCTTTTTGTAGTAGGATTAAGGAGCAGAGGAATGGACAAGTTGGGAGACAAAACTTCCCTTTTTCATCTCTCATCTTCTTCAAAGTACAGTTATTTTATTATAGGTATTGATGCACACATCGCATAAAGTTATTCACAAAACGGGAAAGAGTGAGGAGAATGCGAAAACACGTTTTTGAATATCACATCCTTTTTTGACACTTTACATAAATGGTATTTTCTATCTCAACTACTCGACTTAACACTTCTCAAATGTAATACTCATACATAGAAATATGTAAATATTTATATCTTATATCCAACTGTGCATAATAATATGGTTAGGTATACATAATAGAAGCAGTGAGGGAGAGAGAATTTGGGGCGAAGTAAAAGTCATTCCCAACTTCCTCCACATCTCATCACCACAATAAGTTACAACAACTCCAATTTGATAATCTTTCTTCATCTCAAAGAAACATCCCAGCAATTCTCCCATGCATCTTCGTATCAATCCCATAAGTTTTGAATACTTAGAAGAGGATTCGGGATTCTTCTTCTTTTCTGCCATTCAGCTTGGAAATCCATCCTTGAAAGGACCATTTTTTAAAATTACATTTTCCTAACTTTCTCCGACGGCCACGAAGACATGCGTCAAAATTTTAAAGACATTTTCTCCATTTGGATCCTTCAAGTTGAATTGAAATGGATATGGAATTTTCTTTTTACAAACTTCAATCCATTTTCAAACATTTAGCAATTCAAGATCTGTAACATGCGTACTTGTATGTTTAATGTATTTGCCAATGATATAAATAAGTAAAGTATCAGTAGTACAACATCTACTCTTATATATGTACTAATTGTATACTACAATATATATCTTAAAATATGTAACATATTGCGTATAGGTGTAAGTATGTTAACCTTTGTCAATTATCAATTAATTAGCACAAAGAAAATTGAATTTTTATATGAACAATTTTGAACCTGAATGAAGTAGCGATGCAGAAGCAAAGAAATAAAAGCAAGAAATTCCTATAAATATTTATAGATTACATATTATGTCACTTGTCCACTAACGAAATCTCTCACTTGAGCCATAAAACCCCAAGTGGAGCTAACAAAAGGTTTAAGCCGTAATTCATGGAATCGCCTGACACACTCTCCCTTTAACACTCTTCCTTCCAACTCGTTTGTAGCGGCGGAAGTAATTGTTGTTGTCCCAAATACACATATTCCTCACTTCTTCTCCCAAACGACTCCCCACAAAGGGGGATCTCAACAATGAGGATAATCGGATTTTGAAACCATCTTCACCCAATTGCACACAAATACTTCTAGAGACCTTCGACACAATAAACGAAGGGGTCCGACAGGTTCGGAAAATCCCCATCAACTCACCACTCTGTCCGTTGATATCATAATAACAAAAATTCCTTTTTAAGCTTCGTGTGCTTCATTCCCTAAAATCAACCAACTGGGAAATTGCTCACCAAACGAAGCGATATTTTGACAAGTTGGGCGTAAAAGCCACAATAAATTCCATACATTATACATGTAACATTCTCAAACTTTGAGTGATATTACTAAAATACATTGCTAACTACATAATGGTAAATTTCTTAAAGTATTATACATTATTTTCCTCTATACCTTGTTACACACTGTAAAGATTCGTGTTATATTTTACAATAAAAATAACTCACTTGTTTCAAATCAAACCGATTATTTTATATAATAGATCAACTCTAAAATGTATGAACTGAAATATCATTACATAAAGATAGCAGTAAGAAAAATTAAACTAATTGCATTAGTTCAATATTGGTTATTAAAATAGTTAATAATCTAATGGGAATATTCATAACTATTCAAAATTAAGAAAGATGAAAGAAGGCTTTTCTAAAAGACGAGCTTTGAGGCATATGAAACATACGAAGTGGATAATTTATATGAAGTGATTCCATTAAGCCTAGCCTAGCGTCTTTTGAAATGATTTTATGTAGTATGGTAGGCATAAAGCGGATGAGCATCTTGTGTGTTCACCATTGTGTCTCCCTCGAGGTTCATTCCTTCATCGACTTCTCCTCATATCTCTCAACACGTGTCAAATTCACGTTTGAGAGTTTTTATTCCTATTTTCCTCTTCGCATTTCCTCTCAAGGAGAAATGTAGTGGGGAAAGCGATGATTTCCGCCCTGCTTCCTCGAGATAAACATTTTCTACTCTTATTAAATATTCCAGAGAGACTCGGTCAATTCAAAGGAATTCCCACGGCTTATTCCAACTATCCTATCATTACAATACAAAGATTACAAAAACAATGTATAAATGTGTTGTATCGCCGTATGTCTCTCTCTCTTTATAAGTATGCTACAATATATTTACTTCTTCGTGCCACAAGTAACTTAAAACTCCGGGTTCATCTTTCAACTTTCAACGTGCATTCCATTCAGAATATTTTTGGTCAATTTCTCAAACTGTGATGAAAGTCTTGACCTATTTAATATACCTATGTAATATTAAATAGGTTAGGTTATACCTATGTATTATACCTATGTATTTACGTAGTAGATTATATAAATTAAATTGGCCTTTTATATAAAATATTTAGTTTTTGTAAAAAAAATTGTGTTTTTATGTATTTAGTATAAATTGGGATATTTTTGTTCATATAATCTTGAATTTAATTATGTTTGTACTAACGATAAATATTATTGGGTAAAAATAACACTTTAGAATTTTTAGACTTTAATGGTGTGGCACACCTGTGCCTGGAAATGAGAACTCAGGATATTGCAAGCTAAAAACTTAATAAAGAATCCACTTAAAGCGCAATGAACTTAATTTCGTCTCAACGACGATTACCCTGCAATTCAAACATAACATACAAAAGGACGCATACAATGGAATTGGCGAAATTATTAAATTTAATTCCACGTACTTTCACTAACTTTTAATTAATTTTCTCTTTCTCATAAGAATTTTCAAAAGTCAAAAGTTGTCTCTTTGTACGTCCTTTATTTGATATTTGTGAGCAAATTGCCGGATTCATTCATAAGTTCCAATTCTTAAAATAGTTCTGCAATTAAAATGTAAGTTTATTAAATTATTCTATGAAACATCTGACTTTCTTTTAGAAACTATTGCTTTTCCCAACACTGAGCTTTATCTAATAAACTTTTAGTTGAATATCTCTGTATAAATTAACCACCACACTCAGCAAGAACATGAGAACACCCAATAAAGGAAGTTTTCTCTGGTTTTAATATTAATAAATATACAAAGTTTTCTCTAAATTGTTACAATAAAGATCTGTAACTTTCAATTCGGGAAGGTTAAATTAAAGAATTGAACATTTTGTCTTTTTAATTTAAAGTAAGTAGGTTACATAAAAAGAATCGGTCCAATATTCCTTCTAAATGTCTTAATACGGATTAGCTGGAATGTATAAATGTTGGAGTAAAAAAGAAAGGTAATCTCCTCCAAACTCATTCCCAACATCTGTCTCCTCTCCTTAATGCCGATGATGAAATGAACTAAACGTCCGCCTTTCTCCATCACACCAAATAACCCGACCAAATTGAGAGATAATGCAAGGTGAAACCCAGAGCCAACTTTTACGATCTTGTACATTACAATGTAAAAGCCAGATCGAAAATATTACAGAAATCCCTGAAGCGGAAATTCTCTTACGTCTTTGATCTCGACGACGACAAATGAATAAGGACCAGACGACGTTATGAAGAAAAACACCTGCTGCAGACGGCCGCTGCTCTCCAGTCACTCGCTCGTAGACGAAGACTAAACGGAAACCAGCGGCGATTCCTATAAGAACAGATAGGGAAAATGAAGAGCGAGAGCCAAACGAGGCGCATGGTTCGCTCAACTCCCCAACGCTGCTCCACTGACACTTTTTAATTCCTCCATAAAAAACATTATCAATTCTTCTATTTCATTAAACCTCTCAAAGGATTTCCAACTTCTCACATTCTAATAATGAATTTTATCTCATTGCAACAATCCAATTTCTTCAACAACTCACATCAACTTGGGAATAACTCTTGTAACATGATGAGTCAATTATTCTTAAAGAGGATATTATACCATAAAAGGAAAAAGAGAAAGGATCTTAAGAACCTTAATGATCAAATTTATTAAAAAAAATGATGTGGAAAATGACAAATTTTATTACCGTATTTGCTAAAATGTGTCTCGTGTTCCAGATCCGAAAATCTTAATGGTGAAATCAACGCGGGGTTTTTGAAGAGAAAGTAATGATGAGAAAAGGGAAGACAATTTCATACACTTCGTAAACTTCTTCAAATGGGGGTTAGGTAAGGAGGTAGGTAGTTATGTAACTATGTGGGCGGTTGTTAAAATCTCGTCAGACGCCAGTGGAGTAAATGTATTGTGGAAGCAATGAAGTGTGAAATAGAAGCCTCCGCATGCCCTCCACACCCATCACATAAATTGAGAATGTTTCATTGATGTACGCGGACGTAATTATTTATCTGTGAGTATTAGTGTTTGAAAGGTGGAATGGAGGAACATAAGGACGGACACAAGAGATTCCGTGTCGACAAAGATGGAGAGGAAAGTGGTGGGAGGAAATGAGACGGAGAAAGTAAATGTGACTTTCTGCCTCTTCCTAATGACGACGCCGAGAGTGGAGATCATGAAACCAACAAAGAATATAAATGGACCAAACCTATGTTTATCGCATCTTTATTAGTTGGTTAAGCCATTCGCATCGTATCCGGCTCCAATTTCTGCCCAGCATCAAAAGAAACCAGGGCGTAGAAAACGAACCAAATAAGACCGACTGTAATATTATATAATTATGTCTTACAATTTCACTTCACAAATGAAGTATATTTGGGACCGTACGCCTTTGCCATTCTCATGTAATAAAAGGTTAATAAAATTATTTTACAACTTTTGTACTTTACATTATAACATAATGTTTGAGTAAATATAATACTTCTACCATATATACCTAATAAATACTCATACAAAATACCTCTACTCATTGACTATAAATGTGACATTTCAAAGAAGAACAGGTTATCTCGAAATTTTTAATTCGTTAGTAACGGATTTTGGAAATGGAATTTCATA